>WIWV01000073.1:0-132676 GCA_014839625.1 Penicillium ucsense | reverse complement strand
AAGATCTCCGAGGGGAAAAAACCCGCCATCGTTCAAACATCAAGACTTTTTGACAAAAAGACTGCCAGAATCCCCAGACTCTCCAGCAAAGAGATCTCCAAGCCAATTGAACCGAGACCCAGTGCATCCCTAGCCCCCAACACATCATCTTTCTCAAACATGAGGCTCGCTCACCTCCACCTCCCCCATACGACTCCCTTCGCGCACGTCTCCGCAATCCAACAAGCGCTCACCACACGCTTCCTCGAGCACAAAAAGCTTTCCTCACCAGCGTCCCGATCCTCACTGAATGCCGCTCTCCCACCACCCCCGGATCCAACAATCATCACCTTCACCCCCAACCCCGTCTACACCACCGGCCGCCGTGACCTCCCCCCATCCAACACCAGCCCGCAGGATCCAGACCCATCTTCCCTCTCCCTCCCGCCACCCCTGGAACCAATCCGTTCGCTCCTCACGCCGTCAGGCTCACGGCCCCCCAAGGCCGAATACCATCCTACCCTCCGCGGCGGTCAAACCACATTCCATGGCCCAGGGCAAATGGTCGCGTATACAATCCTAGACCTCAAACGTCTCAATCTCTCCCCAAGATGTCATATCCGGGTCCTGGAGAATAGCGTGATAGACCTGTTGAAACTGTATGGAGTGAAGGGGTTCACGACCGAGGATCCGGGCGTGTGGGTGGCAGATGCAGGTGCGGATGCGGATGCGGATGCGGAAAAGATGGGCTCGGGCTCGGGCTCCGACCCAACGTCGAAGTTGCCGAAGAAGATTACTGCGGTGGGGGTACATCTGAGGAGGAATATTAGCAGTTTTGGTATTGGGTTAAATGTTACGGAGGAGCCGATGTGGTTTTTCAGGCAGATTGTGGCGTGTGGATTGGAAGGGAGGGAGGTTACGAGTTTGGAGGGTCTGGGAATTCGTGGGTTGGGGGTCGATCAGGTGGCGGACCAGTTTGTTGATACCTTTGTGCGGAGGGTCAATCAAGACTTTGCGGGCAAAAATGGGATGGGGGAGAAGATCAAGGAGGTATACCCCGTCATGGAGGAGGACTTGATGAGAGCAGAGTAACCTAGTGGGTGTCTTGCATTGGTCATTCTACATGCTTCGTTGAGTGTCACAGCGGAACAATGCGATCATTCCGAAGAACGGATTCATGAGAGATTGAAGTTAATAAGCATTACTTAGATAAATGGTCCATGCTGTTGGACAAAAACACGGGAGAATGGGCAAGGTGATAAAGAGCCAGCCTCGCTGGAAACGCTTCGAAAGTCTTTCGTAACGGAGCAATGCAGGAGAGTACCAATTTCGACCACGCTGGATGACCAAACAGAAAAACGTAGAGTTTGGCCCGTCATTGAGCTCAGGAGCAAATGGGAATCACGGAGATGAAGGGTTGCTGGGCGCACGCTGGCCGGATACCTCGCAAGTATGACCAGGGAGAAAGAAGATTAAGCAGTAAAAGGGGGATTGAAAAGAAGAAAGAAGATGAGTGGGAGAGGGAGGAGAGGTGTGTCCACGGTAGACAATGTTATAAAATCACACACGATGAGTTGGAGTTTTTCCCACCCACGGGCTTCACTTCTAGAGCCACTTTGGCAGCCTCGTAGAAGCTTTCCCTGATACCCCGATTTTGCACCGCCGAACATTCTGCATATCAAAGTATCAGTTTCCGCACGCCATAAGGTCGACTGATGCCGGATCTCGAAAACGAGTCATACCAAGATACTTCACGGCGCCAATCTCTTTGGCCTTGGCGAGACCCTGCTCGAAGGTGATTGCATTGGGATTGTCATTCATATCTTCGTCTTTCCTCAAGTCGCATTTGAGTGCGGTTAACACGAGTTTCACGCCAGGGCAGTTCTCGTTGATTTCAGCGATCCATTTCGACCCAACATTCTCGAAAGAATCAGGGCTGTCAACCTGCATTCGACTGTGAGTATGTCATTTCCTCCATCGATGCATTGTGTCCAATCCTATTTTTTGAAATGGTCGGACTTACACTGAAGCACAACATCAGAACGTGTGTATCTTCGTACGAGAGGGCCCGCAGCCGATCGAATTCCTCTTGCCCGGCCGTGTCCCATAGGGAGAGTTCCATGTGTACATTGTCAACGAAAATGTCTGCAGCGGATGAGTATGGGATGAAAGTCAATTCAGATTCGCTATCGGCCGATCGTCTCACCATGGACATAATTTTCTAGATTTAAGATGAAATTAGCAACTGTATGGCCCCGGGCGGCATCTGCTTCGAGGACGCTATACATACCAAAGACTGTGGGCTCACTGCAAATCCCGAGGATGAAGGTTAGTATGTCGACTTCTGAACTCGCCGAGATAGAGATAATCTCATTATGCTTCAGAAGAGATTGTCTTACTAGACCGTGGGAAAGAACCTGGTTGTTCATCCAGCGTTAGCTCTCGGTCCCGCTCGAACATGGTGTGGGGAAAGCTAGATTAGCAGCCCGAGCAGGGGGTCCATGATCGCGCACCCTCTTGTAAAGACATTCAGCGCAGAAGTCTTGCCACAGGCACCGTCGCCCCTATAATAGTGGTGATGAGCACGAGCTTGCCCGTTCGAGGAGGGTGTCGCGCTTTATACTAACAGCAGCACCATCTTGCGCTCGACGACTTTTTGGCGTCCGCATAACGACATTGCGACGGGATGTGATGAAGAAGAGCTGCGGCGCGGTGATCGACACGAATGATGAGTAAAGTATATGACTCCAGGTCGCGAACCAACAATGGGCTCTGGAGGGTCAGTGAAATCTGGCGGCGCGATGCTCAAGGAGTGTCACAAAAGAGGGGGAAAAGTTGAATGTCGGAGAGGAGATTCCCAATTCTCGCACTGGCCGAGTCTATGACATCGCCCTGGAAAAAGGGATCAGCGAATAAGCTCTCCGCCGGGTCCTGCTATTGCAATGACCCCCTGATGGCCCACTCGGCTCGGCTATCGCAGCCTCTTCTTCAGGGACTTGCCAAGATTCAAACCATGTGGATTGGTATTCAAGCCCTTTGTCTATGGCGCATCCTCGCTCGTGCCACGCAAAGGCAGAGTCCCTAGTGTCCATGTTGGACTGCGCCAGAACAACGCCGTCTCGTCAATCGATGGGGACTTTGCTCAGGTTTCAACGCCACTCAGAGAGAGCTTGATTCCTTCTCCACACAGGGCTTTCTATCATGGTCCAGATCGGCCATGTTGAAAGGCGCATGGGTACTTGACGAGAATGTTCAGCATTGCTGAAGTGGATCTGGAGCTAAAAAGCTGCGTGTCGAGCTATGGATCCTTGCCCGAGATGATGACCTGGAAACTCATCTAGCAGGAAATCCAAAGCATGCGCTCTATGTGACGACAGAGTCACTCAATAGAGACTATGTCTCATATCGAAGACCCTGTAGATTCCTCAATTACATGTGAGAGATCAATGTTTCCCCTCCACCGCCCAAAGTCCTTGGAGGTTTGCGTAGGCACATTTGCCAAGAGTGACAAACAAGCGTGACAAGCGTGACCTGAGTGCTGGAGTCTGCCTCAGGCGGGGACGCTACTACGGCGGAGACTCCGCAGCTCCTTCCGAAGTAAAGCAACGTCCAAGTGAGCTTGTGCTTCATCCTCCGCATCTCCCACTTCTCTCTGACTGTCATTCTGCCCACCTCAAAACCTGCGACCGGTTCGAACTCTCAGATCGAACCCTTCATTTTCGCCTCGTCAACAGTCTTACAAATTTCCTCCGTTTCATTGTCTCGTCCCCGCATCTGTCTCGCCCGTCCCCCCACCTCTCACGCATACTGTCGCAGCAGTCCTGCGTCCATCCTTCCCGTTTCTCTTTCTCGCCCCGACTACATTCGACGATCTTTTAATACTTTGTTCCCTTTCCTCGCGACTCATTAGCGGGAACTCGATAACATGTCGGACGATGATGATTTCATGCAGGATTCGGCCGACGAGGAGTGAGACTCTCTCCCCGAATCATCCACTCGATCTTCGATCGCCAGCTTCAGAAAATACGCTGACCCCAAGCTCACTTCTAGCTACGACTTTGAGTATGAGGATGACGAAGATGAAGAGTCCGGCGACATTGGCATTGAAAACAAGTACTACAATGCGAAGCAGATGAAGGTGGACAACCCTTTGGAGGCTATCGACGAATTCCTCGGCCTGCCTCCGATGGAGCAAGATAAGGGTGAATGGTAACATACTCTTCATCCTTTTTGATGTTTGCCATCCACTCACCAGTGTCGTCCGCTGCAGGGGTTTCAAGGGTCTGAAGCAAGCCATCAAGCTTGAATTCAAGCTTGGCCGCTACGGTGATGTATGAGCCCTTCGACTCAGCTCGACTTATTCCTGATACCTGACACCATTGAGCTGACTACCTGACGTCTGAAAAGGCCGTCGAACATTACCGAGAGCTGCTTACTTACGTCAAGTCTGCCGTCACTCGCAACTACTCCGAAAAGTCCATCAATAACATGCTCGATTACATTGAGAAAGGCTCCGACGACGCTCAGGCCTACAAGTGCATGGAACAATTCTACTCCCTGACGCTTTACTCCTTCCAAAACACCAACAATGAGCGTCTTTGGCTAAAGACGAATATCAAGCTCTGTCGTTTGTGGTTGGAGCGCAAGGAATTTGCTCAGCTTACCAAGAAGGTCAAAGAGTTGCACAAGGCATGCCAACGCGAGGATGGCACGGACGATACAAGCAAGGGCACTTATCTGCTTGAGCTCTTTGCGCTCGAAATTCAGATGTACGCGCAAATGCAGAACAACAAGCGTCTCAAGGTCCTCTATCAGCGGGCCCTGCGGGTCCGATCAGCTGTTCCACATCCTAAAATCATGGGCATCATCCGCGAGTGCGGTGGTAAGATGCACATGAGCGAGGAAAATTGGGAAGAAGCTCAGAGCGACTTTTTCGAATCCTTCCGCAACTACGATGAAGCTGGCTCGATGCAACGCATTCAGGTCCTCAAGTACCTTGTTTTGACTACGATGTTGATGAAGTCGGATATCAATCCATTCGACTCTCAAGAAACCAAGCCTTACAAGAATGATCCTCGAATCTCTGCCATGACCGACCTTGTTGATGCGTTCCAGCGAGATGACATTCACGCTTATGAAGATGTCTTGAGCAAGAACCCGGACGTCTTGTCGGACCCATTCATTGCGGAAAATATCGATGAAGTCAGCCGAAACATGCGCACAAAGGCCTTGTTGAAATTGGTTGCGCCCTACACTCGCTTTTCGATTGATTTCATAGCCAAGCGTCTCAAGATCTCTGTACCGGAGGTCATGGAAATCACGAGTTTCCTGATCCTTGACCACAAACTCAAGGCCCAGATCGATCAAGAAAGCGGTATTGTGACCATTGACAGTGCAAGTGACACGGAGCGACTGCGTGCTCTACAAGATTGGAATTCCTCGCTAAGAAACCTTTGGCAAGCGGCCCTCAATGGTGAGGGTTTCCGCCCCGATGAGAACGGCCAAGGCGGACAGGTGTTTTCAGGGTCTTTCGACGGCCTCAATCGGGGACTGATGAGTCGAAATATCCGCCAGTCCGACTTTGTGGGCCGGAGTACTCTTGGGAAGGTACCTGCCGATGGGGTTTAACGCAATGCGCGATCGACATGAAACCCGAGCACATGAAGCATGACTTTGATCCCAAGCTCCATTTTTGATTCGTGTACAACCACCCACACGTTGAGTTTCGTTGAAGAGGTCAAGGGTCAGCCATCAAACGACATCAGCGCTGCCTTTTCCTTGACACTTTCACCGGATATCGATGAAATGACCTAAATGACGTTACGCCTCGTGCTTTAGGAAAAGTCCAGTTCCCAGGATCGAATGGAGTCAGGTATAGTGAATAGGTGGGTTGGATGTGCCATTCTCATCTTTATCGCCCATGTCACACCGCCGGCTTTGATTGAGAGTCTGAATCGACCCGATGTTCTGTTTGACTGTGCGAATGAAAGCTTCTTTTGTGTGGCGATTGTGGGGTGTCAGACGTCCTGTTATGACCAATCACTACTGCCTGGTCTGGAAATCACATCGATGGACGGCAGTCGATTGCTTGATCAGGAGATACGCAGGGGAAAGTACAAGCCTCGGACACATTACGCATCCAGGAGATAGTCCGAGCCTGATAATGATAAGATGACCTTCCATGACCAAGCCGACCACTCAATTTCGGTAAATATTGTGCCGAGCGAGCGGCTTCTTGATCGACTCTACATTCTGAGCTCCGTAATAGCGTGTGAGAGCCAACAGATGGCGTTCGACATTTTCCGAGTGGTGACATTCTTGGCTTGTTGGATCTACCACGACCTGTACCCTAGTGTAGTTGTCCAAGAAATAAGCCTCTGCACTCTGTACATTGGAATACTCCAAACTGGTGCTTTCCAGAAGCCATATTAGGATACTTCCCGGGCGTTTCCTTCGGGATCACTGTCTCCCGAGTCTGGATTGCGCGTCAGGCTAACCTGATATCGGGTTAAGCTCTCTTAGATAACCATCCACATCGACACCGAACCTGACCCACATCGCGGAGCCTCATAAGCTTCTGGTCCAGGCCCATGAAAAAGCGTCAGCACGGCTGCCGGCAGTTGACTAGGATAACGGGACCCCCGTACAGCACATGAGTCAATCATCTCCGGGGATTGGCTTTCGAGACACCTCTTTCTCTTCAAATGCCGGTCTGACCGGCTGACACGGCTGCCACGGCGATGTCCGACTGGTTCGGTCTGAACATGCGACCTCTCTAGTTCCTTGTGATCAACGACGAAGTCTTGTCTTGGGACATGGCGGGATCGTTGGGATGATCATTAAGGGGGTGCAGGAGCCGGGGCGGACAGATGGCGTTTGGTCCTTGGGGACTGAATGGCCCCGGTCCAGATACTGAGACCCGATGACCGGTGGTGGAGCGACAGGGGCCTTATTTCACTGAATCAAGACTCTGTAAATATGCGATGACGGCACGCTTCGCTTGCTTTGGACAGCGCCCGTCTTTGAGGCCTGGCTTTTTTGACACGGGAGCCGGGATCTAACGGAGACGAGCCCGTCTGTAGACTGGGGCGATGGCACGTTTTTTGTTATTGGCATGTGAAAGATGGGGTCGCGTCGAGGACATGGATATTTCTTGACATGAAGGGTCTATGGTCTATCGTAGTTCGTACACAGCATCTACATTCACGTCCTATGTATGACACGTAACCCGGAGAGGGTGACTTCTCCCGGCTATTTACAGAGGTGACAAGTTACAACATCGAACCGATCCCAAAGACTTCGACCTTGGTTGTGAAGCCGCCAGGTCTTATCAACCTTCACATGATTCCTTTCATGGGATGTAATGAAGACGGCACGATAGCTGCGCATCGGTCGAGGTCCGGTCTTTCGGGTCCGACAGTGGATGACTGTATCTTTAGGTAGGTACCCAGTTCGCAAGCATATCGGAGCAGCGACAGCTGGGACGACGGAGATTAAGGTTTTGACAAGGCTGATAACCCCGAGAAAAGGCTAGAACCGGTACCTCGGGGGGATGGGAACGAGTCCTTCTGAGTCATGAGTGTAGTGAAAGAGCCCGGCTGGAGTGTCAGTACGTTTCACCGGCCCATCACACCGAGTCCCCGCAATTCAAGTGGCAGGAGTAGAGCTGTACGCCAGATCTCGGGAATCTCGCTCTGGCGACGTCAAGGGAAGACATGACCATGACCATTGTTCATAATCTTTCATTCGCCAAGGAGGTCATGAGAGCGTCCTTTGAGATGGGCGGTCAGATTCCAGTCAGCTTCTCACCATTCGTTTTCAAGATTCAACGGATGACTCTGCGATGTGCCGAGCTGAATACATGTTTCCGGTTTCTGGCCGGAGTACTCTCCAGGTCAATCAGGCATAGGGAGGGGATGTCCCACAGGTGACCGAATTGACTGACTGGAGCGCTGTGACTGTCGAGACATATGAGAAACCTGTCTAGGTTCATAGCGACAATCGAGAGTTGACAAGAATTGGCACGAGAGTGAGACCATGAATGGCTTGGAAACGTTTGATGTGGCGCCATGTCTCTCCTCTGCTGATTGACACTGGCGCAAACCCATAGAAATAGAGGAAGAGAAAGAGGCAGAAGGAGAGAGAGAGGGAAGGAGGGAGAGAGTGAGTGAGCGTGTGCGCGCGCGTAAGACAGATTCAACGATGAAAGAGGGGGAACTGGCTCCCTGTCAAACATCACACTGCCCGTAAGCACTCACACCAAACATGATGTTCCAGGATGTGGTCATTACCAGTGCGCCCCTAACCATGAGAGGTGATCGCAAATCCAACTGCCCAGGGACCGTGCGCTCGAATCAGCGCGACTGGACAGCCAGTCTAGCAAGGATGGGCACCCTCTCCATCAATTAAAGTTGAAGGGGAAGTGATGAACCCTGCCAGTGCGGGCGTTCAGCCCTGGAGGATTCGGACTTGAGTCAGGGCTTGATTGATTGGCGGTGCGTATGAGTTTGTCCATGTCACTCGGGTAGTCTGAATGTCGTTTCTTTCAAAATCGACTCCGGCTGAGCTTGAGGACGGGAGACAGAACCTTTTCGATAGACAGTCTGTGTTCGTGCGCCCGCCCAGACAAATCTCCAGCTCTCATGCGGCGCGCAAGTCTTCATCGGGGACGAGATAATATACGAGGTACAGTACTTCCACGAGTGTATGCATGCATACATACTGGAGAGTGTAGACTGTAGACAATGTTTGAGCAAACATTGTTACACGGAGAGCACTGCATAAGATGCAGTGTTTAGGTCTTGCCGTCTTGCGGTCTGACTCGAAATGTCTGCACACTCTGCGATGTATGTACCTAGAAGTCCGTTGCCGGAAGTAGACCTGAGTCAAGTTTGAGAAAAGGACCTAAGATCTGTCGCAAGCGGACACCGAGGCCGAGGTGTGTCTTCGTATCTTCTCGGATAAGATGCTCGCTGACGAAAGGGCTGCTGTAGGACACGGATCACCAGGTACTCTACGAGAGTAGACAATCCTACGAGTTGATCTTCAGAGGGATATTAGGCAACTAGATTCCTCCCTGCAGTGAATATTATACCCCAGGCGATCAAACCCTCGATCGAAGTCAATAGAGCATCCTGAGGCACACGGGGCAGGCTGTAGATCGTGTTGTTGCATCCATATGTAGAGCAGATGCTGAGACGGTACGGGGTCTTGATTTAGAAGTAAGCCTCCAGAAAAGAAAGCAACCTTGCGCATTCCCGCCGGCAGTTGAGAAGAGGTATTGCCCGTTTAGGAAAATTGTGGACGCCCTTGCGAGCCTTGCGAGCCTTGCTAGCCAAGCAGTGAATAAGTATTAATGGTGCATCATGCTCACCCCCAACGCCCCTCTCGAGCCAGGCAGAGACGGACACCCCTTGCCGTCAAAGATGCACATCCTTTCGCCTTTGGAATTGTTTGCCAACACTTGGTCTCTACTTCATCTAGCTCCTATCGAGGTACGTACCAGGGCCAGATCCTGCTTGCCATATGTGCCATACCAGGTAGGCAACACCTCTAATGGATCCCTGATCGATCGAGCGGACCAGATTGAAATTCTTGGATCTTGGAGCTGGTCGGTACTCGGTACTACTGTACTTGGATCCTGCCAATCCCGGACTTCCATGCTCAATTGGCTGCACGGTTGTCCTCGTAAACCGTCCCCAAAGGCGCCTCGGGGACCAAGTCGACGGTGCACCCAGCTTGCAGCCTTGCACTCATTCGCCCACGGCGGTGGGGCCGAGGGAGGAGAGAACGCGCACGGAACCCACTGATTCAAGCATGGGTTGGAGCCGATCAACATTATGGCCACTGGTCTTGATTAGATCAATCTGACTGCAATCAAATCAGAGACTGCGCAGATATGCAATGCAGTTATACATGGGAAGGTTTCAAGGACTTTGCCTTTTCCTTGGTCATATTGGTCATAGTTGGATTGGCACTTCAGTCAATTTTAGGTACAGAAGAGCAGAAGAGGAACGGTGCCGGGTACACTACTACAAGTAGTCAAGTACACAGTCATATGCAATTATGCATACATGGATGGATATACATTCTGTGAGAGGTGTGAGCGGAGAACCCGCACGGGGATCGATGATTACATCAAGGAAGCGAGGCGAGCTCAAAAAGTCTCGTGATCCCCGCCCTTTGGTGGACCGGGTGAGAGAAAGCATGAAAATTGGAGAAGACCGAGCAATCTCCAGATACAAATTCGTGATTGAAACCTTAAGTTGGTACGCAGTGGCGCGCTGTCGTCAGCTATCTCAACTTCTCAGCCGAGAAATAGCCGAAACGTGCCGGTTTGTAGTCTTCCACTACAGTAGTGTCGGTAGATAGTAGATAGTAGATTGCTAGATACTGATAGATGTTGACAAATCAGTCCAAAAGGAGAAGCCGCGTTCAAAGGGCCTGTGACGGTCTGGCTGATACTTACTAGTAATACATGGACTATTCTTGAGAAAATGAACGTTTATCACGCTTTGCGGTTGCCCTGAGTAAGATCGAGGGAACAGGTCGGGAAAGTCGTGATAACCCAGGCTGTGTAAGACTAAGCAAGCATTGATCGACTCGCTCCGACCTCGTGAATTGACAATCCCATTGCAAGTACTCGTATTCATGGTCGTGACCGCTTATCAGTAACGTTATTTCTTCTGGTGTCCCACCCGCTGGTAGCTAGCTGCCAGTCAGCTACTAACTAGGTAGTGGTACTAAACTAGTAGCTAGTAGCTACCTAACTACTAGTTAGCTACTAGGTACTTACTAAGTTACTACTAAGCTACTACTAGTAACCATCTGCCTTCCCTTGGATCCTTTCATCGTGGAACGGTCCGAGGCCGCGGGCGGTCGCACTGGTGGGTAAATCACGTGGAGTGGAATTGAAGACTGGAGAATCTGTGGGGCAAACGGGACGGTGGACTGGAGACACGTCTGCAAAACCTTGAGAGAGATCAGGGTACTGTACCTGCACGGCTCGGATGGGGGTTACACAACCCACGATCACATACGAGGCTCTGAGTTTTTTCTCTGCCCCAAATTTGAGATCATGGATGCATGAGACAGGGAATCATCACCCCGGACCCCCAGGATCTGTTCTATGCTCTGTTGGCACCGGAGTCTTTCAGACTATCGAAACGAGCAGCGCGCTACCATCGCGCTTACAGAGTGGGGACTTGATCCCGGAGAAGCCACTTGGCAGTGGTCCCCAGGTTGGCTCGGGCACCATGAACGACAGGAGGGTCCAATCCACTGAATCCAGAATCCACTTCTTTTTCGTGGTAATGCACAGTCGGCAAGACGAGCTTGTCATTGCTCACCAGCGAAGAATTGACGACGGATCCTCATGCCTATCAGTACGTGAGAAAAGCCAAAAAATTGGGGGGCAAGAAGTTTCATGGGACCTACCTTTGCATTTCGTCAGAGTCGGAATCACAGTCCGTCAAGAATGATTTCAAAAGGCCAGTGCCCGACAAAGCTGTGCGGACCTGCGGACTTCGCCCACCGGCAGTGTGGAGTATTGACGCCAATCATGGCGACCACAGTTGGGCTGAGAGAATGCGAGAGGGAGTGGGGGAGGCACATGCTTGCATGACCGTGCCAGAAAGATTACGATGACCCCATCTGTGAGGTTGTGTTGGCAACGAGGGATCCGCTCCTCGCCTGCAGTCAGGAATAACTATCCGATGCATTCGTGGAGACTCTGTTATTGGGCAGAGACCGCTCTGGTCTTCTCTTGTTGGATCACAAGAGGACTGATTAACAGACACGAGCTCGTGTCCTTTGGGAGACGGTCATCCTCCAACAGCGTTCCTGGATCAATCTCAAGTATGCTAATCGAATCAGGTTGGCTCATCTGCGTGGAAATAGTGGAGAGACGGGCTGCAGGACATCCACGCGGGGAGATACCGGGGAGACTCAAGCGACGGGATAGAGAGTCAAGCTGCGGTCTCAGTTCAAACTCCGTCTAGTTCTACTAGACTAGGACGATTCGCAACTGGACTTTGCATCGTTTTGCTCCGTTACTTGCAGGAAGTTCAGGAGGTCATTGATAGCGTCTTCTATCATCGCTTGTTTGCCTCTTCTCCAGCGACGCTGATCAGGACACCGCACCAGCCTCCGAATTGATTTCCCACTCATCTGTGACAAGGTAGGCTTGATTCCAGCGACCATCCTGCATTGTCTTTCTGTAGAAATCTCCAAGAATCTCTCACCTTTGACGGGTGTATGTATAATCAATCCAATTTGTACCGTAGCAACCGTACTGACTCTGGCATTAAGCTAGAAACCCAATTCCCGTATCTCCGGCTGATTGCCCAACGAGTCTACGGCCCTCACACAGTACTGACTACTGAGTCTACTGACCAGTGACTACTGACTCACTGAGTAGTCTAATAGATCAATTCGGGTAAGTTACCTTGACAATCTCCTATCTCGCCATCAGCTCCCCAAGGATCATCTTGCGGCGCCGTAGCGTCTTGCTTGACCCAATCGAGGAGACGTGTTTATTTGAGTAATACTGGGCCCCGGCCTAAGTGCCTTATTACCAAGGTACCGTACCGGACTGGAGAGAATCCGAGAAAGAAGCCTTGTGTAGTTTGTAGTTGTACTGTACGTTTGTAGTGACTTTGTACGGTATTTTGTAGTTTGTGAATGTGCTATAACCGGCTAGCCCTGTACTTTCGGGCCTCTGCTGGTAGCCCAGAAACCCCTCCGATCAGTTTGTCAGAGGCGTCATTATACAGCTATGAACTATTCTAATTCACCTTGGTGGTATTAACATTTAATTGAGATTGCCGTTGCGCTCCAGATGCCGCCCCTGGTCTCGGCGACTCTAGTAGCTGTTGATAGCCGCTCGTCCATTCCGTCAGGAACGCTTGGTAACTCAATCAGACTCCATACGTGGATTCCTCGCCTTTCAATTTGCCTTTTGACTAGCTCTCCGTCCGAGCTCTGCTTGCTCTGAAACAGCTTGTCTTTCTCATGACGCTAGTCCTTGGCCGTAGAGGATGATCTAGTACATTCTACATACAGTATGACTACTATGTACCTAACGTTCGCTACTGCCACATCGCAGAGGAAGATATACCGCAGTGCTTCACTTCTTCTGACTGCTGCATCCTTGTCAGCCCCCCTCACAGTGGTATCCAGGGCGGTATACCTCTGTGATCTGGCAGACTCTAGCCTTGCCGTGTAGTTGGTACTTTCGCTCGAACTTGGTACTGTACATCATTTGAAGTCCTTTTGTCTCGTTGAAGTTTGCCCGGGCTATCACTTACGGTTGAGTAGTAGACATGTACCGGACTGCACTATTTCTGCGTCTGGAACCCTTTCCAGAGCAACAAACTGGACGCATCTCCTGCGTCTCGTCGCGTTTCAGCGTTCAAGGGTCATCATTTGTTCGCCCATCCTAGTAAATGGGTTGAGACCCGAACTCGGCTCCTGTCTCCTCTTGAGAAGCAGCACGGGAGTGATGATCCAAGTGATTGCTGGATTATTGATCGGGTTTATTTTTTCTAAAAACAATTTCTTTTCCTGCTCCCCGAGCACACCAGACTCCCAGTGACCAGACACTGGAAGGGTAAATTGGGTCGGTACCGACTGCAGGAATTCCAATTCCTCGCTGTCCATCACCCGTCATCCATCACCTGGCCAAACTTGACGCTCAAATTGTGCGGAGTACCCAACCGACTGGGTCTCCAGCAGCAGCTCCATTTCAACCTCGACCTCCCACCCCTCTCTTCCTCGCCAACACCTGCGCCCGCTAATGTTTCCTCCTCTTTGCTTCTTCCCTCCCTCGTTCCTCAACTGCGGATCATCCTGATTACTTCATCATTGAGCCAGCCGTGCGGTCACCACCCTTCATCGCCTCCGAACATACCGACCTCTGGTGACCTCTTCTTGTCCCGACCTGCCACCCACCTGTCATCGAATCCTCGGCCAGCCATCCGTGGTCGGCATTGGAGAACGAAGGATCATCAACAACAACTCTTCAATCATCAACTCTCAAAAGGTCTGCGCCCTCACTTGTTCAGCTTGTGCAATCTCCTAGATCTTCAATGACATGGCTTCGTTCTGGTCTTCCTTGGTACATCCTCTTTGCACCCTTTTTTTGTGGACGTTTTGCTTGTGCTTGCGCGTGTCATGCTTTGATTTGTTTCTCTCCCCGGACGGTCCGCTCCAATTGCCCCATGACTCCATTTGAAGGCACACCCACGTTGGATTACCTTTCAGCCCCAACACCTCTCGCATCTCTCAGGCCATGGCCAGCTTCCTGAATGGGAAATTTGTGATGATATGATCGAAAGACCTGGATGGTTGGGCGGTCTGACTTTGGACAAGGCCAACAAAGTTCCTGCCCCCGCCCTGGCCGTCGCTCGGCCTGCGCGACTCCAAGCTCGACTCGCCATATGATTCTGCACTTACGACGACCGTCCTGCCGCTGGCCCAGATGCTCCCGGTACTATTTTCCGGTTTCCACTAGGCTGTCTTCCCGGCCTTAGTGGATGCAAATCCCGATCCGGGTTCGTCAGCTTGAGGGCGTTCTGCACCATTGTCTAGTGTTACTGTCTCCTAGATCCTCTGGACTCCGGGAGTGGTTCGCGCCCCATCGCCGGGGATCATCCTCGGGGGCCTGCTGGCTATCACACTCGCGGCAAAGCCAAGCGTTGGAGATCGCGAGACGTGAGCTCTCCTGACATCAGCCTATTCCCGATGCTCTTGCACCTTCCCCCCGTTTCCCGAGGCCGGTCCTCATCAGCCAAGTGTGCTTCCACTCAAAATGCGGTATCCAAGCTCACCCGTTGATCTGTGTCCCGTGATCACTGTCGCCCCAAGCTCATCATCTGTTTTCCTCGCCCGGTTTTGGTCTCGTTCGTCACCCGTGAACCGTAAATAAGGCAGGCCTCCAGTCAGCGATGGAGGCGCTTTGATTTTCTGGGTTCCTCGCGCTAGGGCCCATCAAGTGAGACTCATCCGAGGGCCTGAACTTCGGTCACAGCACATGGTGGCTCTGGTCGCCTTGAGCCCTATGATGTCGCAAGCGAAGAGGTCGGCGAGGAGAAGGAGCAATAAAGCTGCCTAGCGTTCTCCGTCTTGGGGCTCAGCCGCCGCTCATCCCAAGCTCCATCAGTCTATCCCCCCCCTCTCATTGGTCGCCCGCCGGTTCACGACTTCCATTTCATTGCTGCGGAGCTGGGGAACGATCACATTACTCTGTCTACAGCCAGTCCAGTGGCTCATGTTTCTTTGAATGCCGTTTTTATTCGATCGGTGGTCTTTAATTTCTGATCCGTGACTTGCGATTTCGCTTGCTATTTTCATTACTCGTTTCGTCCTTGTGACCGTGGGACCGCCATCGAAATTGACGGAAGCATATTGACGTCCTTTGCGCTGAGGCTGACGACAAAGTTTAGATCCACAGTGCCGGGTCGTTGTGTAACGTCTGAGCTCCAAGAACCAGGTCAAGTTCCCGACTGCGTGTTCGAGAAGGAGTATCAATAGGCGATGTCAAGTTATGCGCAGTGAGTTGATACTTTTGTCTCCATGTCCATGACCAGGCCCATGATAATGCCCACGTGTCTGGTCGGCTAGAGTCGCAAGTTTGCAAAGTGATTCCCGACTGACATGTCACGCCAGGTTGTTGAAGCACAGCGATTCCCCCGTGAGGATATCAACCACATACTTCTAGGCGAACTGTGGTCACACGTCTGCTGTCTTCTCACTCGTGGTTGTATGCCATGTCCTCGTTGTCCCACCAATCCTGGAGTTATCTGGATCCTCACCATCCATATTCGGAAAAACAGAAGTTCCCTGGCTGCTATCAGGACGCACTTGCCCCGCCAGCGTTCTTCCGCTCTCTTGGCCTGCCAAATTTGGCCGCCCTGGAACCGGTCTCCTTCATCATGAGCAACTCTAGCAATATGAACGCCCTCTCGGCCGATGAGATGGAGCGGTTTCAGAAATTATCCAACGACTTTGAACCGGAAGCTCCAGTATGTGCCGTGGCGGTCGAGTTTTTTCAGCCAAAGCGAGATCAAAGCAAGAGGGAGGACTAATTTGCCTGATCAACAGGGTCTGCTTGTATCAGCAAAACAATCTAGCCAAAGCATTGCTATGGAATATGCCAATGCTGATCCAACCTTTGCCACCAAGACGAATGTGTGTTTCTTACATTCGGATAGAACATGATTCTGCGCCACCGCTAACAGCGACTAGGCCCTTGCTATCACACATCCCATGACGCGTGTCATGAAGCGAGACGGGAATTGCGGCTGGCGAGGTAGGACTGATTCTTATGCAAATTTCTGGGAGATAAATCCGTGGTCAGCAACAGCTGACTGGAATACCAGCTATGGCATTTGGCTATTTCGAGACATTATTCTCTTTCCGTGATCTCCTGCGGGTGGAGCAGGAACGCATACGGATCAAGTCGTTAAATTACACGTTGGATCAAGTGGGCTACCCGGAACACCTTTACGAGATGTTCACCGACGCAACGGATGAGGTGTTCGCGCAGATCTCCACGGCAATTCAGAACAGTGACCCTGACGAGTCGTTCTTGGTCAATGCGTTCAACGACGAATACAACTCGAATTCAATCGTCATGCATTTTCGAGTAGGTGGCCCGAAAAGGACGAATTCCATGAGCCTCTGACAACTGACATTTGGTGACTAGCTTTTGACGGGCGCTTGGATGAAATTAAATCGTGCCCAATATGAACCATTCTTGGAGCCCATACCTTTGGATCAATATTGCGCCACCGAGATTGACACAGTGCGCAGTGAGATTGATCAGGTTGGGCTGCAAGCCTTGACTGATGGGGTGATCTCCAATGCTGGATTTGGGGTTGAGGTTCTCTATCTGGACCGCAGCCGAGGTGATGCCGTGACACCTCATCAGTTCACGCAGAATTGTCCCAGTGATGCGACCATTCGTCTTCTGTACCGACCGTAAGGATGACCCACTTGACATCAACATGGCCTCCCCTTCCCGAGGTCTCTTCTTCATGGCTAATTAACAATTTCGCATTCCTTCTAGGGGCCACTATGATATCATTTACCGTGCCGAGCAAACTGTGAACGTGGCGCCGGTAGTCAATTTTCAGTATGCGATGACGTCTGACTACGTGTCCTGGGATCAGGGGGCCCTCTCCTTCGATGCCAACCCTCATCTGATGGCGATTCCCAACCTGATGGCCGATCCAGCCTTTGCGATGGGCGGCGCCCCGATGTCCCCCGTGTCCTCGGTATCACCTAGTCCAGCAAGCCCATATCGACTATCACCAACCCAAGAGATGTACCCGTCGCCCATGCAGTCCAATGCCATAATACCCTCCATTCCTGTATCTTCACCAACACCGTCATTGCCATCAGCGGCACCTCCGCCGATGACATCTCTCCCCAGCCGGTCAAACGATGGGCCCCAGATTCGGTTGAATCCTTTGGTGATGAGGCCGAGTTTGAATCACTTGCCCGTGACCGCACCGTTCAAAAAGTAGGAGGGCCTCTGGAGAACCCCATGGAATCATTGCGAGTGCTGACTGTTCATCGATAGTTCGCCATACAATCAGGCTCATTTTCGTAATCAAGATTTCGAGCCCATACATTGGGCGCCCAACGAGAGTCGCAAATAGAAGATGACGAAAACGACGTAACGAACCCTTTCCCAAACTGTGCATCCGCAGAGGTCACTGCCCAACAATGAAGATCATGAATGCAAAATGATTATCGTCCATGCAGTCGACTACCGACTGCACATGACTCCCAAGACGAGGCGACCTCTGCGCCCGTTGATGGCTCTCCACTCTCCGTGTAGCGTTTGACGTCCCTTCCAGAGCGTATTTGTTTTCGGGCATGCTTTCCGTTTCATTTCTTTCTCGCATCATATCATGCTCCTCATAGCAAGCTTGCAGAGATGGAAACCTTTCATTGGTCGTCTAGCCTTGCTTTTATGATCGACTTTAATCCGTTTCTTAGCGAGGGGGTCTTCAATTATTGCATGGACCAAATCAAGAGTCAATGAGCCTTGCCGTTCTTACCGTGATGTTTCATCCCGTTCCATATCCTGTAGCCAATACTGGAACACTGTCAGGGACATGATTCTACGCGCACCCGCTGACCGGACCCTCCTAAATAATCGTAAAGTACGCAATCTCGCCAAACTGCCAGACCCTACGCCGTAGTGAAAAACAAAGATCTAGCATCGCCTCGCCTCGTCCATGTCCAAAAAGTTCAAAAAAAAAGGGCAAATGACAGACATTCTGAGATCTAAATCCAAAACAGATCCTCTCTCGCCGCACTTACAACCCAACCTCGTCATGTCATGCGGACTCCTCATCGGCCGCCTCGAGTATAATGTCCACCATCTCGTCAAGTCCCTTGTCCTTTTGCTCTGGGGTCAAGTAGCCCGCGGTGACCAAGCGCTCCAGTGCATCTCCGACCCAGTTCTGAGCATTCCAGTCAATCTCCTGGCCAGCAAACGGTGTTCCCGACACGACTGCTCGCAGGGACGATATGGAGACAGTGTCTGGGATGGTTGCCACGAAAGCAGCTCTTGCCAGTCCTGCGCGTTGGGAGATGATAATCAGAAAAGAGGACCTGGCAAGATGGGGACAAGTTGGACAGATTCTCGGATAATGAGACGGAGTAGAAACGAGGAAAGCTAGGGACGCGAAAATCAGGATGAGAGTGATGATCGGGGTTTCAGGACAGTGGAAATATGTGTATGTAGTGAAGGGTAGAGTTTCCAGCGTGGGAAGATCGAATTATTCTCCTGTTTTTGTTTTTCCTTTGTTTTTTGAGGGGGTCTCTCCCCTTCCCTTAGATATCTCCAACAATCGTGCTGAATGACTTACCTGCCGCCGCGACAGGAAAAGCCGTATTGAGACGCTCATGGAAAGTGAAGAAGCCTGGGGATCCAATCACCTCCATCATGCAGGATTTGATATCATCTTGACATTCTTGAAGTCTGGCGCTCGAAAGGCCTGGGGTGGGCGTGCGCGAGGGCGTAGAACCACTCTCACGCTCCGGATGCGGCTCTGCTTCCAATCGGGGATGGGCATCAGACTGGGAACTGATGCCATTGCATGTGTTTGTAGAAGAATCCTCGAAGAATTCAAAATAGAGCGCTGCATGTCGGCATCGAGCGTAGTCTCGCGGAGAGGCGATGAACACCACGATCGATAGTTTGCTCGGCATGTAGAAGAATGGTCGCACATCTCCTCCCCTGTGGAGGAGACAAGATCAACAAAAAAAAAGACAGGAAATTGATATCAGCGATGCTCTCGGGAATCCAGAGAAAATCAAAGTGCGTGTGTAGACGGGGGGTGGTTTGTGAAGTGTATACTCGAAATGGTGATAGTCCCTGACGGAACCGCCTTTCCCTGTCTTTCCCTGGTACAAATTTTCCTCTGTCACGCTTTCTCTCTCTCTCTCTCTCTCTCTCTCTCTCTCTCTCTCTCACTTACTCTTTCTTTTCTCACTGTGTCTTTGTCTCCTCTAGATTCTTTTTTTTCGTCGTCCCGCGGTGGAGCATTCATCTTTCCGATTTAGATGAGGTACTCTTAGGGCACGCTCGATGATCGGAGGAGTCGAACCTCGGAATGACGTCGACCGCAGGGGCAAAAAAGAAGCACGGGAGAGGCGAAATGGAAACCTCCCAGGAGCTGGACCGGTCTTTTCAGCTGGTCTGGTGGATTCTGATTTGTATACAGAAGATCCCAGGAGGGCGGATAAGCTCCACTATCTCACCTGTTGACTTGAGTGTTCTCACAGAGTTCGCTCATACGACTGGGAGGAGGGGGCGGAGGAGTTGGGAGTTGGAGGGGGGTGATGCGGTTCGGTGGGCTTTGATTCATGTTACTGTTCAGCGGTGATTATCCTGCGACCTTTGGACAGCTCATCGCTACTCGAAGGGGAAGTTCTTTTGCGCCGGATCCATGGGTTTGACGCCTGCGACCATACAGGGGAAGTGTGACACACGATCCGTCTACGAGGTGTCAGATATCACGCTTATAGTGTGTCGTTCATACAACGGACTACTGTGCACTTGGACTGTCATTGTGAAAAAGATATCATCGGCTTTCTACTTTCAGAATGTGTTCTGAAGCAACAAGGTTCCCCGTGCTGCATGATATATGGAACCGACTTCATCCCCACAACAGTCTGGATCCGCACATCAGCAAGACGTTCATGAACTAACGACCATGACAGACGTCAGTGTCGATCTTTACCTCGAATGTGCACAAGATGATTCCCACCTGACCACAGGTGCCACATGTCTGTCCTGTCCTCCTACCGTGCCGTTATCTGAGTCTTGGACCCCTCGACAAGTCTGTGACATTCGTGCTGTGAGTCCGGCAGCACTTTGGACCGAGGACACCCTTTCCAAGAGGCGATTGATTCTCGACGGACCAGAAAGCTACCTGCTTACATGCTAGAAACTTGACAATCGCGAGTCAGCGTCGTGTGTCATGTGCTCGTGTTCAAGCCGAGCTTATTGATGTGGTGGTCAACATGGCCATTGCTCCTCCCCCGAAGGTATGGATTGGGTCTGGTTGGCATATCGCCACCTTGTGGAGGGGGGCTCACTGGCCCCAGGGTCCAGGTAGCGAATGGATTCAGCGAAAAGCGCATATTTGTATAGACACTCCATACTGACATGTGCGTCGAGCGGAGACTGTGAGTCATGCTCCACCACCGTAGGTACTAGGTAGGCTGGGTCCATTGATTTTGATATTGGGAGGCTGTTACGTATGCGACATGCCGGAGACTGTCCGTGCCAGCCAGCGGTGGTAACTTGCCGAATGGCAAAGATACGAGAGCTCTATGGGCCGCAACTATAATCGTACTTGTGCTTCTTGGGCTCTTGGGGAGTAGACTTGTGGATTTGAATATTACAGTACAAGACTGCCCTGACTTGCGGTGCTGAGCTTCCAGAGTCAGCTTGCCCTCGATGCAAGCGGACCTCTCCCACGCGATGGATCTGAGCTTCAGGGTTGAGTCACACAGAGCGCCAGGTGCATTTCAATGACATGAATTGTGTGACGCGTGAATGTCGATTTTTGGAAAAGGTCGTCCATTAAACTAATCTTCAACCGCTCTTAAGAAGAGTAATGGAATCCTCGCGTTGGAGACTAGCCCTCGAGTCATGGGCTCATCAAACATGGGTAAATCACCAGAAATAACTGGAACCTGATCGGAGGAAGGGGGAAAAACTCTGCCTCAAATGTCCACCATTTTAATATCCATCTCCGCCTGTAGATTCTGACGGAGCTTCTCCGCTGGCCAATTCGCGGACAATGTTGACACCGGCGCTCGCTCCAATCCTCGTCGCTCCGGCCTGAACCATGCGCAAACAGTCTGACGCAGTGCGAACACCACCGCTTGCCTTGACTTGGACGTTGGGAAATCCGGCTGCTTGAGAGACGGTGCGCATCAAGGAAACGACATCTGCAGTGGCGGGGCCTTTGAACCCGGTGCTGGTCTGTATTGGGAAAATGTTAGTTGGAAGGGATATCTCATGCCGTAGTCTTCTTTTTCTTTTCTTTTCTTTTCCTTTTTTTTTTAGCTCCCGGTGTATCTCCTCCATGCCGGTCTTTTTCTTCTCTTCTTCACTCCTTCAATGTGAGAGAGTACATCTCTACCCAAACTTACCTTGACAAAATCTACACCAGCCACACAGCAGATCAAAGTGGCAGCAATCACCTCCTCCCGCTCAAGCTCGGAAGTCTCCAGAATGGCCTTCAAAAGCACCGGCAGCGGCGCAGCCCGACGCACAGCCAGGACATCCTCATACACCGCAGAGTACTCGCGCTGTTTCAACTTGGAATAATCAATCACCATGTCCAGTTCGCTCGCCCCCTTGGCCACCGCTTCACGGGCCTCGGTCACTTTGTCCTCCGTCTCGTAGGTTCCCTCGTGGAACCCAACCACACACGCAACGCCAACATTGGGCAGATCTTTGAGATTGGCAACGGCTTGAGCGACATCACCCACGCGCACGCAGACCGTTGCAAAATTGTGCTCCCGAGCTTCGAGGCAGAGTTGGTCGATCTGCTGAGGCTCAATTGGTTGCTTGAGGAGAGTGTGGTCGATCATGGATGGAACTTGTGCCGAGCTGGCCGGTGCAATAGTCACAGCGCCGGGCAATTGTGCGGAGAGTGATGAGATTGCCTTTGCCCATTCGGCATTGGTGGCTGGGATAGTTGACATTCTTTTTGGGGGGGGAGGTGTGCTCTTGCAAAAACTTCGATTGGATGGAGATGATTATGACCTGGCTTGCTATTGTGCCTTGACCTTCTGTCTGTGCCTGTGCGGTTTTTGTTTCGCTCTTTGAATCTGGTAGATGACAAAATGGTATCAATGGGATATCATCAGCTGCAATTACGATCTGAGTCGCGACAAAAGACTGAGGGGGGGAAACATCACGTGCAGAATTTACAGCGCTATATCCACTGAGCGGGGGAGTTGACCTCGGTTATCCGCTTCCCTTTAGAAGCGGCACATACGAACTTACGAAGTGTGGAACGCGGTCGTATGATCTGTGATGAAGCAATATGAGTTTGTGTCACACTGAAGGGATAATTGACGGATGCTAGGGGGCTCTCTAGGATCGAGCCCTATGGCTGACTTGTAGTGCGATTTGTAGTATCCAGCGCCACAGATCTTCTTGTTATCAAAGCTTGATCTAATCAGATCCGGTCAGGAGAGCTACGGGAGACTCGGCCCACTGAGTGATTGATTGAGGGCTTTCCACATACTCCAGAATGTTGCAATCGTACACCAGAGCAGTGGAGCGTATGTCATTGCCATATAAATCACGCCACAAGGAAGCTACCTGCTCAGACGTTGTATCATCGAGTCTTTCCAAGACCGAGATCATCCTCCACTGTATCCCTCAATCCCCACTGTTGCACCACCCGCTCGCTATGCTGGATTTTCCTTAGCAATCCAGATCACTGACAGCTCTTGCACTCCGGACCCCGAATATCATCCACACGACCGAGACGTGGACCACCGGGATTCCCTCCCCGACGCCCCGCGGCTCCCGATGAACTGCCCCGGGCAGTCCAACTGGATGTCGACCCAGAAGCCGTGTTTCTATTGCGAATGTTGAATTGCGAGCTTTGAGCCGCGGCGTTGGAGTCGAACTGTCGATAGAGGGGAAACCATCAGCATCAGTGGTATAGCTTCGCGACCCACACTCACCCGGCACATTGTTTGGGTTGAGGATGTCGCCGGTCAAGATCCCGGAGAATTGTACATACCGCAAAGAGGCTCACGAAGTATAAGCCCAGGAAGATGTAGACGCTCTCGGCGAACCGATTCAGTCGAACGGACAAGGGAAGGCTTTGCGTCGCAATGAAGTTGTCAGTTGAGTTGGGTTTTCCTTGACGCGACGCATTCCGCAGATACAGGGGACATGAGGCTCACATACTTCGAAAGAGTCTGTCCATTGGACACATATGCAGGTGTGGGCTTTCTTGACGACATGGTACTTGAGATACGATGATGATGCGTGAAAGTTGATGAGGTGGAGTTCTTCTGGGGGGGGGGGGGGGGGGGGGGGGCGATAAGGAGTGACCCACTCGGATATTCCATTTCGGAACTTAAGGGAGCCGCAGCTGACTCTTGTCACTCTGCCTACACTACCCGACGGTGAACAACAACTGCCATTGCTGAAGAGGAAGCTGGATTCCTGTCCTTTTTGTCACTCAAGTATGTAAGCACTAAGCAGTACGGTATCAAGTCCCAGGTCCCAGTCATCTACGTTGGGTTCCAAGTATGTGGCATAAATCATATCGCACTGGAACCAGTCTCATTATCAGGATTTGTGTCCTGGACTCCTGTGTGGAATCTTCTCAATATCATTCAGTTGGATTTTCCTGCCCTGACAAGACAGGTGCCAACTGGAGGAGACGAGCGCATTTTATTGTGAAGGACTTCTCTCCCTCAATAACGGGATTTCCAGAGAACAACGCCAGTAGCTTGTCTTTCCTCGTCATGGGATCCGACAGCTACACTGGTATTGCAGCTGACGAGGGGTCAACGACAGTATGAATATGACTAAGAGTGCCTACTGCCCAGTGCACAGTAGTAGTAACCAAGTACTATGGGAAAGTTGTCGACTCGGTGAAGCATCGAAGGAGAGACCGTTCCGGTATCGTCGGGGTAAACCCGAGTGCATCAGTGCTGTCCTCCATTTCCCATCGCAGCCACCTTGGGAGATGTGAAATGCCCCCCGAAAGCTCATGGCGAGAGGGCGGAATGGCACTCCCGTTCTGCAGAAACTTCGATGCTCTAGTTCAAATGAGTGATGACTGTACCAGCACCGGAACTACCAACAGACGATCATGCAGACCTGGGTCGGATGTGGCCAGCCGATAACTTGGCCGCAGAATCAAAGCGTTGCCTGACGATGATTGCAGCGGAAGCAGACCACGATCGGCGACGACTCCGACGATGGGCGCTGCAGAAACGCAGATCCCCGTACTTTGGCAGCCGTCCCCCGTCATTGGCGAGGAAAAGCGACTTGGGCCGGTTGACAAGAAGTGAGTGAGTCCGTTCTTTGTCCTTTCACGCTGTATGACCGAAGTTCTCACTGCGTTGACAAATTTCGGGTGTCACAGCCAGCGGCCTCCGATCTGTCCGTGAACGAGACATCGGCGTATGTTATATCGATGGGAAGACAAAGGCCCTGGAGAAGGAGGGTATGACTTGTTCACCATGCGATGCGCTCAATTGCGCAGATTACGCGACACTTCACCGACTTTGAGAAGGTATGAGAGAAAAAGAGGTGGTCCTTGATCGAATGCGCAGTGGTTGGTGGAATCGGTCAGGCCGATCGAGCATGATCACAGCCTCGTCGTACAGAGATTGCTGTCTGTTGACGAAGAGATGCAGGTCAGTTGGAGTTTCCGGAGACTCGGAGAAAAGCCTTCAAGTCGATGACAACGGGAATCCGGCCATGAAAGATCCCCAAGGTACAATGGATGAAGGCCGATCCCACCTAAAGCCATGCACCCCCCCCCCCCCCCCCCCCCCCCCCCCTCCAACTGTCAGACATGTCGCTCAATACCCATCTGCAACGGGCGACACCGACTGTCCGAAAAGGGGCAGGATGAGGGAGTGGACTCTGCCATGGAGCAGGAGCAAATGAAGCCGGATAGCATGACCGGAAAGTTGGTACTTCTTCACTGGGCGCCGTGACTGCATAAATAGTGCTTATAGTGTCGCAGCCTCCTACGCAAATCGAGGGGTCGTAATTCAGTGGGGGCCATGGGTGCACAGTCGATAAATAGAGACTCGTCTTCATCGACTGTTCAACATCACTCCAACTCGTCACCGTCTCTTTCGCTCCAATACCCCCGCTCAGCGTGGCCATCACTCTTGCTTTCAGAACTCAAAAAGCTATCGTATCACTTCACTTCACACGACGATTCACCTTTTCTTTCTACACAAACTCCAGAGACATCATGACGACAAGCAAAGTTGCCCCTCAGCCTCTCCGCATTGGCGTGCTGCTGGTCAACTGCGTGCAGTTGTTGGACCTGGCGGCCTTGGATCTGCTGTTCATGACGAGTCCCGAATGGCTCGCGGATATCAACATGCCTCAGGAGATTCTGGAAATGGGCCGTCCCTGTGAGATCTACTACATCACGCGCGAGGGGCCCAATACGCATGCGCCGGTTACCTGCCAACTCTCCATTCAAGTCACCCACTCCCTCAAAGACGCGGCCGTTGCTCCCGGTGCGCTGGATATCCTCTTCGTACCTGGTCCTCCTCCGCGCGTCATGCCTCCCGCCGAGGAGTACTTGGAGTATACTCGCCAGCACAATTCGGCTGGGACCACGATCATGACCGTGTGCACGGGGGCTCTGGTCGCCGCACATGCCGGTATTACCAAGGGCCGTGTCGCCACGGCGCCTCGGTTCCTAATTGAGAATGTGAAAAAGGCGTTTCCGGAAGCCAAGATCTGGGATGAGACGTTGCGAGTGACTCGCGATGGGAATCTATGGATGTCTGGTACGTATATCATTTGCGCGCTGCTTTTCTGGCTTGCCTTGCTTTCCCCCCCCCCCCTCCCCCCGGGGAGTTTCTGGCGAGGTCTAATCATTCGAGGTCGGCATTACTAGGTGGTGTCACTAATGGCCATGATCTGGTGGCCGAGTACATTCGTATGCACTATCCGGAGCCGGTGGTTAATGTCGTACTTGGCACTGCAGATGTGGCGCCGCGTGCTCTCAAGTACGATGCATGAGAACCTCGGCCATGCGCCGTCTGCTTCTTCTCGGGGTGACTATTTTTACGCAGACTATTTCCCGAGCGTCCGTTGTTCGATCTGATGATTCCAGAAGCAGAATCGGATGATTTCACCTGGCGATTGTCTCCAGCGGGACTGAGGGGACTGGTCAATCCGATATTCAGTTTCGGTCAGCAGGCAAACCGGTGTGTTTGGGAGCAGGAGAAAGGGCCGGGACTCGGTCGATATATACAATATATGAATGTACTGTCCGTGCGTCTTTGATTGACTCGATTGACATCCCGAGTAGCATTCCCGTGGAACAGTAGATGGGCAATAGCGATCCGTCAGCGGGCGTGTAGGTTGTAGTAAGGGTGAATCTTTGTTGCAGCCGTGTATCGCCGGCAGTAAGCGCAACCGAGTCATGGTGTCAATAGTCTTGTCTACCGACTAAAGAGTATTGTATTGGAAGCCATGGTACTGCGATTTCCTGATTCGAAAAGTCCACTGATGTACCCAGCAGAAGACCTTCACTCCACCACCATACAAGATACAAAGTGAGATCCGACCATGGCGACATCATTAGCAGAGTTGTATCCATAGACTGGACTCTGTAAGTCTTTATATCTCCATCGGATGATCGGAGTCCGGACACCATTTCGATCCGTTCACCATGAAAGAACTCCGCATAATAAGTGGATTGTACCCTGAATCTGATCTCTTTTCGTTGCAACACGGCTCCCGGCCCGACCCACTCGGTGGATACCAAATCCGAACCGAAACCGCCCCCAATTTTCTCCTTCTCTCGCACTCTCTCTCTCTCGTATGAGACCAGCTGGATGCTGGATGCTGGACCCTCTGCATCGGAAACATGGCCAAGAGAGACAAGCCTCCGGCTCGTGGGCCGTCTCATTGGGCATCATGAGATCGTGGCCCCCGCTGACCGATTTGCTAGTCTCAGGAGTCCCAGGACGAGGCGTCTGAGTGGTTCACCACACAAGGTACGCTCTGGTCGCTTCGTATTTAGCGACCGGGGCACGCCGCTGGTCCGAAACCCCCATCGCAGGCTGCAGCTTTGGAGCCGGGCGCTTAACGACTCCTGGATTTTTTCGGGGCGGGGGTCCCTGTAAATATTTCAGCCGCAATTTGACTCACGGGAGACAGGTCATTTCTCCTCGTGTCCTTCAGTGGTGTTTGCTCGTTTTCTAGCATTGCATGAAGAGGGAGACGGCTATCGGGGTTCTTTTGGGGTTGGTTTTTCATACTTCTACAGCTTGAAGAGATCGGCAGCCACATCGGGGGAAGTTGCAAAGTTGACCATAAGAAACTGCAGCGACACACTTTGCGCAGAAAACTCTTTCGTTTCAGAAGTCTTGTTCTTCGCCTATTCCCCGACATCATGGCGTGGTGGACCGCGTCGATCCCCCACAGCTGCATACAGCTCCTCCTGCTCGCTCAGTGCGCTCTACTCACTGCCACACCGGTAGTCGCCAAGCCGCAGGTGGTATCACTGCCAATCTATCGAAATGAACGTCGCTCGATCGTCAAGCGTGACACGATCACGGCCAACCTCAGGAATGATTACTACGACGGCATGTTCTGGATCAATGCGACGGTGGGCACGCCGGGACAGCTCGTGCAGCTGCAGATCGACACGGGCAGTAGTGATATCTGGATGATGGGCAAGTGGCCTTGTCTTGGACTTGGTGATCAATGTCTGGGTGGTTCCTGTGAGTTTTGTCTTTTTTCTTTTTAAATTGGGTTCAAAACGAACCCAGAGACTCATATTCCTTCAATCCGACTGGTTTGATATTTCGTGTGTTGTACGTTGAAGGATAGCTGTGACTGACGTCAGATGTTCATGGATCATCTAGATGACGAAATGAGTTCATCGACTAGCACGGTTCTGGACCGTAGCGGTTTCACTATCGGCTATGTGGACGGCTCCGGCGTCGAGGGAGACTATGTCAGGGACGACTTCTCCATCGGCGGGGTCAAAGTCCAAGGTATGACTCTTGCTGTGGCGACGCGAGTCAATAGCATTGGTACTGGTGTGATGGGCATTGGATTTGAATCGGACGAGTCCATCGCTGCCTATGGCGGCAAGCCCTATAAGAACCTGGTCGACAGGATGGTTGAGCAAGGACTTATCAAGTCACGCTCGTACAGTCTGTGGCTGAATGATATCAGTGAGTTGTCTCTTTGCTCGGAGGATTCTCCCCTCAATGTGACTCTGAGGACTGGCATCCCGGGAGAAAGAAATCATAATCAGACTAATGAGGCAAAATCTCCACAGACGCCCAGACCGGCAACGTCCTCTTCGGCGGCTACGACACTGCCAAATTCCACGGTGATCTCGTCGCCATGAAAGTCCAACCAGACGCCCAATCAGGCCAAATCACCTCCATGACCGTCGCGTGGACCTCACTCTCCGTGACCGATCCCACGCACGGCAACAAACTCCTCACCTCCCAATCCTTCGCCCTCCCCGCCGTGCTCGACTCCGGCACAACCCTCACCTACGTGCCCCAGGATCTCTACGATGAACTCGCCTCCTTCGCCAACGTCGTCTCCTACGAGGGCTCCGACACGGGCTTCGTCGACTGCAACGATGTCAACCAGTACAAAGGCACTCTGGACTTTGGCTTCGGGGGGCCCAACGGCCCCGTCATCTCCGTGCCCTTCTCCGAAATGATCTACCCCTTTGTCGATTCCATGGGAACCCAGCAGAGATTCAGAAACGGGCACCCAGCATGCTACTTCGGCATTGCCCCCGCCCCCAACAACAACCAGATCCTGTTCGGCGACACTTTCCTCCGCTCAGCATACGTGGTCTATGATCTCGAGCGCAAAGAAATCGCCATCGCCAAGACCAACTTCAACAGCCAGGACTCCAACATCGTCGAGATCAGCCCCGCCAATTCCACCGCCACGCCCACTTGGAAATTCGTCGACTCGGTCACCGTCGCGCAGACGGGGACCGTGGTGCCCGAGCGTCCGGGGGAAATTGCCTCCTCGTCCATCTCGTCTTCGAGCCATTCGTATACGGGGACGGGCATCGGTTTCCATATGCCCACCGCGACGAGCACGAGCACAGGTAAACATAATGCTGCTGTGCCGGGGAGGGCGATTGGGTCGGGATTGCTGGTTCCTGTGGGAATTAGTGTGATTTCTGCATTCGCGGGCGCTGGATTGTTATTTGCGCGGTAGATTCTGATTATGGGAATGACTGGGTGATTAGTTTATACTTGAGTGGGAGAAGATATATGAACTGAGCATATAAGGAACATGTATTCAGCCTAGGATTACCTCTTCGAGTCATTCCAGTTTGGGAACGTTACTATGAAGTTACACTCACTCCAGTCTTACATCTACTTACATTTACCTAGGGACTTTTCAATCGTCCATCAGAATAATATTCAACAAGGATACCAAAATTCACAAAAGTCGAAACTGAAAGATCAAGATTAAATAGATACACGACCAGTCATAAGTGCATGCTGCAAGTCATAAACACCGGCCAACTTAATAGACAAGCCCCCACCAAAAACCCCCTTAACCTTGGTTTCCACCCCCGAGTACCTACATGTCCTCTCATAAGTCCCGCTCCGTATGTCCCGTAAAGAGATCGACCTTGGTCTTTGCGAAATTCCGCGCACTAACCCTCTTCTCAAACAACATATCCAACTCTGCAAAAGTCCGGCCCGCGGGCTCGGGGACTCGGAAATAGACATACACAATGCACATTGCGCAGCATCCTGCCCAGAACAAACCCGCAAAATTACCCCAAGCCCAAGCGCCCGGGTTCAACATGTACGGGGTGATGACGCTGCAGAAGATGTTCGCAATGATGTAGAGGATTCTGCCGAGAGCAACGGTCTTGATCTGCAATCGGCGGGTGGACAGTTCCGAGACGAGCGAGTAGCAGACTGAGCCAACGGAGAGCTGGTAGCAGAGGGCCCAGCCGATCATCATGCTTCCTGTTGCCATTGCGCTTTCGGTCTTGTGCGCGGCGGGCACGAGGCCGAGTAGACCCATTGCCAGGAGCATGATGAAGAGGCCGCAGAGGCCGTATAGGTAGAGCGATCGGCGGCCGATTCCGGCGCTCATCAGGAACCAGGAGCCAAAGACCCCGGCCATGTTGATGCCGTATTGTCCGAGGGCGAATGAATAGGCGGTTGTTGATGGGAGACCGGCCTGCTGGAGGAAGTAGGAGGAGTAGCTGGAGAAAGAGTTTCCGCTGAGATTCTGAATCGCCCAGACCATGCAGATGATTTCCGTCCGGCGCAGATCAGTGCCGCGGAAGCAGTCGAGATATGTGGCGTCGTGGGAGATGGACTCCTCCAGGGCGTTGGTGTGCACCATCATGGCGATGGTCTCGTCGGCGTTGAAGTCGGTCTCGCGGTTCAGGCTGGTGAGACGCAACAGGGCCCTTTTGGCTTCCTCGAGTCGGCCCTTGCGGACCAGCCACCAGGGTGATTCGGGGGCGAAGCAGATTGCGATCATGAGAGGGACGGGCCATATCCATTGAAGAGCGTAGGGGATTCGATACGCCCATTCGTCGGTGCGATTGACCATGGACTTGATCACGCCGAGACCGACAGCCTGGCCCATGCCCCAGCAAAAGTTGACATAGGTAGTGAGATATCCACGCAGAGCGACGGGGCAGACCTGCAAGAGAGAAGGAACGGTCAAATTTTTTGGGCTTCTTCACACAAGAATAAATGCAGATTTGTGCACAATCAGTAGGACGGTGGGATAGAATGAGATTAGAGACATACCTCACTAGCATAAGTGATGGTCAAAGTTTGAAACACCCCCCATGGAATACCAGCCAAGATTTCCGCAACCAAGAGCACCTCGACATTCGGTGCCGTAAAGAAGATAGCAATGAAGCCCGTCAAGCTGAGCAAACATGCAAGAATGGTGTACCGATAGCCAATCCTTTCGGAAATGAATCCATTCAGAAGCAGACCGATGATCTCTCCCACGTTGACACCGTTGCTCAGCCCCGACTGCCACGAGGCCGGTACTTGCCAGCTCCCATCCGGTAATTGCTGGCCATACTTCTCATTGAACTGAGCAAAGCTGTAGAATGTAGATAGAAGACAGACGTCATACCCCTCCATGGCAATGCAGGTGGAGATGGTCAGACTCCATGCGACGGCTTTGGGGTATAGTTTCAGTCCCTGCCACAGGGTCATCTTGTGTTCTTTTTCTGTGGCATTCCGGGCATTCTCAAGAAGCGTCGACTCGTCTTTCTTGCCCATCTCGATGTGGACGGCGCTGGCCTCCGTCTTTTCAGTCATGGAGACCGCGTGCGCATCGAGCGATTCGGTCTTGGGATCTTCGTAAGCAGCCATGTTGAGGCGGCGCTAAGGTAGGAAGCTGCAGAGAAACGCTTTCAAACTGCAGTTCCTCCCTCCACCAAGTAGTGGAAACGTCACGATATTTGTACGCATGTTGCCCCGGACTGTTTCCATGATCGTCTCCACTTTCCCCAGATCCTGCCTCCGCGAGACCCCTCAGTCGATGTGGGGAACCCCGTCTTTCCCGGGGACGAAACTGGGTGACATGAAAAACCAGCACATGAAATCGAGTCAGATGTCGTCAATCCAGGACTGACCGACCTGCAGAGTTCAAGAAACCCAGCCACTAGCAGTCTGTGCAATTGCTGATCGTGTAAATTCACCAACACGACAGGACCCACCTATAGTCCACCTTCTGCGCTCGCCTTTCCGTAATCGCTGTCGTGTGAATAAATCGTCGAGCCCTTCGGAGACTCAATTCCGATGGTCGGCATCTGAGGTGCCCAAGAAGAGGGTTCTTTTTAGCCGCTGCCGAATCAAAGCCGACTTGCCGTCTCCCGGGTGGGTTGTTCAACCTTATTTCATTCAAACTTTGGGAGTCCGTGGGGGCTCCTCTTGGAAATTGGATTCCGAAAGCCAAGGCTGGGCGAGGGTGAGGGCTTGGTCAAAGCAACCAGGCCAGAATTTCGGTCAAGGTTCGTGTCAGAGTCGTGACAGGATCAGAACAGAGTGCCTGCTAAGACATGGAGTCGCTGCAGATGAAGCGGAGGATCTTGGCTTGCAAGTTGGGACTCGCACAGCGCCATGGTAGAACGGTCAGCTTGCCGCGTCGATGCGTAGTTAACATGTCCGATTGGAAATACGATCTTCCGACTCTCCACCGTCACATGCTGACAGCAGGGAGAGTATATATGGCGATTAACATGCATCCAACTTTAACATCAATGTAGGTGATCGATTCCCTCAAGGGACTTGAAGCTGATGTAGGCTTGCTGGACCTGAATCGAGCAGACCTCGTTCAGTCAAGATTCTCAAGTCGTTCGGTCCGCTTTCAGTCTGTCCTCCAGCGTGGAGGCAAGGTAATGCAATCGCAACAAATCAAGGCTTGTATATCTGCGCCCAGAATCTGCTTGGTATTTGGATTACCATCTTCATCAGTGCTTGGATACGCACTGAGACTTACCTCTGTGTCGTGACTGTCGTCCCTTCGCAGACAAGCACATCCACGCTGACCAGCTCTGTCACACCGTAACACCGTATATCTAAAGAAGCACGGCCATGAGGTATTCTGTAGGCCATCTTCTAGGCTTCCTGCAATTAAACTGTGTCCTTGACTTCCCTGGTGGCGTCTATCCCCGTCTTCACGATGATGCCAAACATGGTGTAGGAACGGCATGTCGTGATGACATGTGTCAGTCGTATCCCGTCTCGCAAGGTAGGCGAGAATGTCGGGACAAGATTGATAGTCGATGATGAGCCATTTGACAAGAAAGAACAAGCGGGAGATTGCATGGATGCATAGGGGACACGCTCTAGGTGCCAGGGTGGACGTTGTGACGGGTGTTGGTGAGATAATAGCTAAGACCAGCATGTCCATCGTCGTAAGCAGTGCAGTCAGTCCTAGTCTCGCTCGATGGGATTAACGTTGAGAATGCTAGCTTGTTTCCCCTTCAAGCTCCCATTTCTGGCTGACTGCTCCTTTATGATGGAGTAAATGGGATCCCCATTCAGCAGCCAGTCCCTATGGTGAAGTGGGAGGGGACCTCGACGGGGGTCTTCTCTTGCTTGTCCGATAGAGCCCAGAACAACTCCGTGTACAGTGTCTCATCTTCCACTGGGCAGGACATTCCACAGGTACCTACTTGGCCCCAGGTACCTCGGCGCCAAGGGGCTGGCTGGCTGGGTGGGTGGGCAGCCAGCTTGGTGGACGCACCAAGCTGCGGATTTTTTTGATGACTTTTTATGGAAACTATCTCGCGATGATGAGTCTCATTTTTAGACGTAGTATGAAGAATCAATGTATCAATTTTAATGTGAGATGGTGGGGATTAGGAGGTGCTTGTAGAATCATAAACTTTGCCAGATGTGTACTCTACTTCTGGGGGATGTAGATATCTCGTGCGTGAAAGTACCTGAGCATCGCGCGACCTCAGGGAGACGTCCTGTGGTGACAGGAAGGTCTTGGGTTCAAATCCAGCAGGAGACGCTGATTTCAGTCTCATTTCTTTTGAACCACAGGTCTCCAATGGCAAACATTCTGCCGACACTCATCCTACAGCATCAAAGAAACACATTGCAAAAGGCCTGCCCCAAAAATCACTCCAACCAAGCACTCACAGCATCTTGCATCGCCTCCTGAGGCCAGTCCTCCTCGAACCTCGCCGGAGCATCAAATCCATGCTCTCCGTCCCTGACCACCAGCGTGACCCGTCCTCTTCCTTGCTCGTTCAACCGCCCCGCAAGCACCTGCTGGGCTCGCGCCACAAACCGTTCACTATCTCTCAGCGGCACCACACTATCATGTCGACCGTGCAACACGACAAGACCACCGCGTGGGACCTTCAAATCGGACTGTTCCACCTTGAGGATGGGATACAGAACATTGGGGGGAACAGGCTCAGCGCCGCGCTCATACAGCCTCGACAAAAACCCATGCTGAATGGCGCCCAGCATGAAATCCACTCGTTTCTGGGACGTCAGGGACGATACGGCGGTGCCCAGCGCGATCGAGTCGAGGGTTTCTTGGACCAGAGTCTCGGGAATATCTAGTCCGAATGGAGGACTGGCACGCGGCTGTGTAAAAGTCTCCGCGTTCAACGCCACCGCTGGGTACGCGGCCGACGCTGCTCGAATTTGATCCGGATACGTCAGCGCCAGATGCACGCTCAGCAGACCACCGGCTGATTCACCCGTCACGAAGATACGATCCAGGTCGATCGCAGTCGGTGGGGTGTGAGCGGCGAGGACCTCTCTCAGAAGGGATGATTGCAGCCAAGCCCAGAAATCGGCCATGTCGGCGAAGATGTCGAAGCTCGTGGCTTCGGGCATCAGTCGGTAGTTGGGACTGATGATCACGGCGTTCTTTTGAAGAGCGAGGTCGGAGACCCAGTGAGGCCACCAGTCCATGTACAAGGAATCACCCATCATCTGGGAGACAGTCAGTCCAATCTTGTCTTGCGGGTGCTACAGATGAGCGGTTGATGCATACCAGACCCCCACCGTGAACGCGGACAATCAACGGTCTTGGGCCAGAGTGTTCCGTGCGAGGGATCAAGATGTCTGTCCGAATAGCATGGTCACCAATGTGCTTGTAGTTGGCCTGGATGATTTCGAAGCCGTCGAGTTTCGGGTCTAAAGGGATGGACATTGTGAAGAGTGTGTGGAAGAGGTTCCCCCGGGGATTTAGTTCTCTCGAGGCTGAAGTCGGGACACGACAGAGAAGAGGAAGTAGTGCTTTGCCATTCCATCCTGAATCTCGAGGCCGGACACCATCGTTAAATAGCCAACAGATGCTCCACAGATCAGGTCTCTACCCTCTCCGGCCTCGTGGCCTGTCGGGTCAATTCGCGAGTGCTTGAAAATCTATCGTTGAGGACCTCCTCCGAGATGCAGGTGACCGTGCTGTTGGCAACTCGAAAGCTTGTGTGAGACCCCTGCTCTTCGCTACAGCCTCCAACTTGAGAGTGCCCGCAGTGTGTCAGCGCGTTGGTAGCGTCAGATGTCATTCCATTTTGGCGGAGATGGAGTAAGCTTGGTCTTCGCAAGGGCCAATTACTGACCACATCATACGCTGGGATTATTTTCTAGCGGGAACTCTTTCCAGGGACGCCCAGGTAAGCTCTATAAGCGCTATGATGGAAGTCGATTTGTCAGTGAAGAGATGTGCAGGAGTGGAAAAGGTCCGGTTTCAGTTGCAGTAAGCGATTGGACACAAACTCTGTCGGGCTTCGGACACTTTTGTTTTCTTCAAAGTTAGCATATCTTTGACTATAAGTATACTCCATGTTCGGTGAGCCGGGCTACATGAACACCCCTCGGACATCATTTTGGTATCTTCCGACTGAGGTGATTTGCGATTAGGAATGACTCATCTTGCGGAGACATTTCCTCCATATTCCATCCATTGGAATGGCCTAATTGTCTCAATGTAAACTCCAGAATCAAGTCAGGAAAAACATCCGTTGATCTCTCCAACTCTCCGACAGCCACCACCTCTGCGGGACGCTCGGGCCAACCAACGCCCCGATGGAGGACGGGGAGAATTGTAGTAAGTTGTAAGTTGTAACCATCGACAAGGACAACCAGATAGCCTCGGGCATCCTACGATTACAATCAGCAGTATGTCAATGCCAGTCTGATAGTGGTACCATTCGAGTCCCAAACGGAGCCAGTACACCAGTACCCCGGTCAAAGCGCAATCACCGCCCATATACTCCTCGCCTTCGATCCCGACGTCCACATCCACATCCACACTGACACTCCCACTCGCACTCACACTTTTCCCGGCCTCACTCATCGTCCCCGTATTCTCCATCGCTATTTCAAATGGATCCAGACGCCTCACTTCCCACCGACTCATCCCCTTCCGTCTTCAACTACGTGCTCTCCTTCCTCCTGGTCGGCGTCGCATGGGGCTTCACCACGCCGTTTATCCGGCGCGCAGCCGCGGACTTTAACGCGCGTCAGGAGAGACAGAAGCAAGTCTCGCTGTCTGGTTCGACGCCCAGAGACTCATTGGGCCGTGGCCGATCAAGCACACATACCGACACCCGCGCCGGAAATGGTCCGGAGGAAGAGCAGGGCCAGGACTTGTTGCCCGTCTCCGAGACCGAGGGTCGGCCTCCTCATGCGGATGTGATTGATTTCGGCGAGGGAGTGAGACGGAGGAGTGGGAGTCGTCAGCGGAAGGAGGGAGAGGAGCCGGAGCAGGAGCAGAGAAATGGTGATATTCCTACGCCGGCGTGGATGCAGAGTCCTTCGCGGCCGTCGTGGTTACGAGCCAAGATGGTCTCGGTCTTTTGGACGGTGGTCAATCTGCTTCGGACACCGGCTTATTCTGTGCCGTTGGTTGTTAACTTGACGGGGAGTATTTGGTTCTTCTTGTTGGTTGGGAAGCATGGTATGTTACCCTTTTTTTCTTATCAGTTTGACTCTGGATCATGGGTCCCCGGAATTGAACCCAGCATATATACTACCCTGGAAGTAGTCGCGGCTGACCGAGGTTTGCGCCTCGTCATCTAGAACTCTCTCTTACGGTTCCACTTGCGAACTCAAGTGCCTTTTTGTTCACCGTTCTTGGAGAGTGGTATGTCGAACGCAAGGTGATTGCCAAGGAGACGTGGTTGGGCCTGATTCTGGTCCTGGGGGGCATTGCACTCTGTGTGCATTCAAAGAATCAGACCGGATGATTCGCCATCCATGGTCCTGTCTCCGAGCACGGGATTTTGTGCCCAGTCGGGAACTTCGACATTTCGAGAGAATGCCTTGGGCAGGGCGAACTTGTACAGATGAATAATTGCATTGTAGCACATAGATAGAGAACTCTTGTATATACCACCTGCAGCAGGGTGTGATTGCATTGTATCATATGGATAGAGATCTCCTGTATATACCAGCAGTATGTGATTTCACTCCCCGAAAAAGTATTAAACAGAACCCAAGATAGATTGTGAGACCCGGCCTCCACCAGCAGTGCCTCGGAAATCTCCCCAATGCTCATCAACAGGCCAGGCATCTGCACGGCTAAACACACAAAAATGATCAACGTCCGCGAAAAAGTGGAAAAAAAAAGGCAACAACTGTAAAATCATTTCATCACATGTATAATACATGGCCCGGTCCATTTTTCGTCCAACCTCCCAATAATGTCCATCATCCCCATATGTATCATATCAAATTCCGATAAAAGACCGGACCCGCCGAGAAGTATCAATGGAAAATCATACAAGGCTTCATTCCAACACTGAACATGTGGGGGGGAATAAACGACAGAAAAACAAATTGACACAAGTCGCGGAGCAATGCTGAATGAAGGCACGACAGTCCGTCCAAATATGAAAGATCAGGAATGCGAAACCATTAAACGCCTCGGAACTGTAGTCACGGAGTCAGTTTGTGTGCCGGGCAGGATGAAGCTATTCTCTAGAAAAAGCATGTACTTACCATGCGAACCACCAAGAACCACATAGCGCCAGTAAACTTAAACATGGACAAGCCAGCCACAGACCAAAGCACAACTTCCATGTAGATCAAGGATCGCTGGCTCTGAGTAAAGTCCTGGTTGGTGCTACTCGTCTTTGTCGTGTTGTCAAAAGTCTCCAATCCGGCAGCACTCAAGACCACAGCTCCAAGGGCAAAGTTACAAAAGACCCATGCCAACACAACGGCACTTCGGAAGCCCTTGTAGTAGTCGGCCTGTCGGTCCTCCTCGGAAACGGTTTGCACTTCTTTGGGAGGCTTGGTGGCAAACTTGGCCAGCTCCGCCTCGTACTGCGCGTTGAGATCTCCGTCGTCCTGAGGGATGTTGACGTCGACTTTACCGCCAGGCTTTAACGTGGCGGAAGGCAATTTCTCGGCTTTGTCGTCACCCTTGGTACCCCACGTGATATCGTGGGTATTACAAAAGGCGTAAATGTTGAGCACGTTGATATATGTCGGGGTGAGGAGGATGTATTGAATGAACTGGAACACACACACGCACACACACGAATGTTAGCGATCTCGAGGGCATCTTTTGAGAACGGATATGAAACATACCGACGTGAACATGTGCCACGGATCCATGAAGATGAACGAGGCAACAAACCACATCACATACGTCGAGCCAAGAGACACAATGATCGAGAAGAAGGTCTTGTTGGTAAAAAGCTCGCTGACTGAAAAGTGATTGGAGGCCGCTTCCTTCTGTATGGACTTCACCGTGACAAAGACTGCCGCGAATGACAGATACAGCATGATGAAGATCCAGAAGTATACCATGGTCATGTAGAACTTGTTGGACCCGCCAGGCCGATTACCCAGCGCCAGCACGAAACAAGTGACGAGTGTCGCAAGGTAGAGCCATTCAAAGACAATACCAAGAATCTTACCAGCAGTGCCGAGAAGTTCGTCGCTGCCCAAGTAGGTCGTAAGGATGTGAAAGACGAGGAAGAAGTTGCCGATACCAAACCAGGCAAAGATCATCGCAATGGTTTGGTAGATAAATTCAATCATCAACATGAACTTGCGAAGGAAACTGTGATCACTTCGGAAAATCTGGTAGAAATGGGCGATGGCGTAGACAGCGGCGAAGAAACTGCCGTTCAGCCAACGTCGCCGTTGGAGGATAAACTCGGCCATGCGATCCGGCACGTCAGTCTCACCCGTCGAGTTCTTGACATACTGCAGCAGCCAGCGACACTTGCGTTTGGACACGATTTCGAAGCACAGAATACGATCCTCGGCCAGGTACATATTAGCCGTGAAGATGCCAGCGTTGGCACCGTGCATCTTCTCTCCCAGGAAGTATCTCTCGAGCGGACCTTGTCCGTTCTTGTCATTTTGAAGAGCCACGAAGCGGTAGGCTGAGAAGGCACCGGGCAAGACTGAGATGAAGCCGAATGCAGATTCCAGCGGTTTATCAAGGATGTTGCTCAGCTTATACTCAAAGTTCTGTCCTGCCACAAGCGGGTTGAGTAGTTTCTTGCCATGTGACAGCATGACTTTGATCTCTCCACACGCGCCACCACACATCGGCTCCACGTCGAATGCCTTCCACAGTTGATAGATCGAGTCTCTCCCGGGCTTGGTACCCGCGTCCAGGAGTACGCAAATATTAGGATCGAGCACTCGACCGAAGGCCTGGAAGAACCAGCGATGCGAGTTGATCTTCTTTTGATTCTTCTCTTTCAAACAGAAAATCATCTGCACGGGCGGACCGGAGCGCGGCTTCAGGTGAACCTGCGTACCCTTGACTTCCAAGCCCACCTGAGTGGTATATTCGTAGATATGCGCCGTCACATCCTTTCCATTCACCTGCTGCTTGGCGATCCCATCCTGGTAGACACCCAGACCCGCGAGGACGGCTCGGGTTCGGGGGTTGATCTTGGCACGACCATCACTGATGACACAGACGACGATCTTCTTCCACGCATCCTTGCCCCAGGTCTTACTACTGGTGCGCGAGCACATGTGATCAATATTCTTGAATACTCCCGACATGGTGCGTGCGAACAAAAAGTCATCCTCGTTGTACATGGTCACCACGATGAAGAGTTCGGTATGGCGCGGTTTGGCGAACAACTTCTGTCGCAGAGTGAATCGCTCCTCGAAAAAGTCCGCCGGGTCGCAGGTCGCGGCCGAATACCGCATATGAGTGAACTCGTCGCGGCCGGGGGGCTCGGCATGGGGCACCTGGCTGAGCAGTCGAGGAGCAATGGGACAATCGAGCACGAGATTGCCGTTGAACAGCTGCACTTCCTTGACGGTCTTCCATCGCTTGATGGGCGCGGGACTGGGTGTGGGCCGTGGCTCGTCCTGGTATTGGGCATCGTAGGGATCGGGTCCAAATGGATCATTTGTCTGCAGCATGGGCACATTCACGTCGTAAGGGGTCTGGCCACCCTCCGGATACTGGCCCAGGTCATAATCATCGTGGGGGGTTGGTGTGGGTTCGTAAGGTTGGGTGTAATAGGCGTCATGGTGAGCTTCTGGGTCGACGGTATAGTGCTGGGAGTAACCGTAGGGTTGGACCTCATTGTGGGCTTCGTAGACTTCATGGTGACCGTACGAGTTGTGGACGTTCTCCACCGAGTACTGCAGTGGTGTGGAGGGTTCCATTAGCGATGTGTCGCATGGCGCCTTGATTGCTAGATCCAACTCACCGTGGGTTGCTCTGCCAGACGATCGCTTGATGGGATGGGCAAGTGGCCCGGAGGACCGTAAGGATTGTCATGCAGCTGATAGCTGTCCAGTGGTCGGCCGGGGGACGGTGTGCGATTGTCGTAGTGGGTAATGGGAGGTCGTTCGGGAGAGCGATGCTCGTCCCCGAAGGGATCTGAAGCCGACATGTCAGGCTCTGCCATTGCGTCTGTTGCTCGCCAAAGCTCTCGCACCACAAGGTGATTGACGGGTGGGCTCTCGCGACGTGTCGCGATCACAGTATCAGACGGAAGGGCAGCTGTAGACTTACCGACACGATTATAGGCCATCTTCTTTGACACTTGCGCCGCAGGTGAGATTCCACGTAGAAAACCCGCGCTGCAGGTGGCTAGTCGGTGGGAAGAAAAGAACAGTCAGTCAGTCGGGTATCCAAGGTCAGTGGTGCAACCCACATGCCGGAGTGAAAAGAAGGAAGACTCACAAGGCCAAACACGGACCCGAAACCCTGCTCGACGTTTCACCCGTCAAAAGAATCAAATTCCAGGTGACAATTGACCAGTCTACTGGACTTTGTGAAATCCAGGAATGAACGTTGACTGTCAGGTGAGTAGGGCTACCGGGCAATCAATGTGAATCTTCGGTGTCAATTACTCGTTCTCCTTGAGGAGGGTGCAGGAGATCAGAATGGCATGCCACGATCTCACCCTCTTCTTGTTTGGGTGTTTACGAGGCCTTCCCAGCCGATGGCCGCGATGACGGCAAAAGTGGGCAACAGACAAATCAGAGTTCCGAGCGCAGACCCGCAACTCCCCGTGTGGATGAACCGTCGGGTTGCCGCACTGGAGTGTGGCTTGTATACGACGGATCGGACTACAGCGTAGGTGTAACTGTGTATCGACAGTTGAGGGCTGTGTTCGGGGGTAGAAAAGGTGAGAGCGGGATCCAAGCCATGAGAAGGTATAGAGAAGAAACGACAGTACAATGCACGAGATTTCCATAATTCCACCGACTTTGCTGTACCTGAATACCTCGACCCGTGGCGCGGTGCAGAATGCAAGTCCCGTGACTCCAGCGAGTCAGCGTGGGTTGGGGCACTGCAGCACAGCATCAGCCCCAAACGCAGCGCGGCTGGTCTCCACTGAGGAGCTCGTCACTGGGCCAACAACAGGCACGGCGGAGCCATCCACGCTGCTCGACATTTTCTACAGTCGCAGCTCACTTGTCTATCTTGCAGACTGCGCCCCTTAGACACTGTGGCGGGGTCAAAGTAGTAGTCTATCCACGGATTTCATCTCTAGGCTCCTTCCATGATCTGGCAGAGCATGGGAAGTACCAGCATAATCAGGGTGGAACCATGATTCGGTACTTCTGAGAGGGCAATAATCTTTGTGTGTACTGTGTACGTAGTTGTGTACACTGTACCCATGGTTGTTAACTCTGGATGCTGGTAGTCTGGTACTACTACAGTCCTATGGTACTGATGTTTCTTTTTTTAGTCACCATGCATGTCCCCGTGCTAATGATGTATACAAACTTCGAGACGGTCTCCATGGCCTTGAATTTTCATCTAGCGACAAGAAGAAAAAATATTCTATTCTCTTACTCCATCGGTTCTTTGATGAGACATTCTAGGGCTTTTTGTCACTGAAAATAATGTTGAGCGGCTGGCAGCTCTAACGCTTAAGAATGCTGCTACTGCATAATCATATCCCTCTTAGACGTGCCAAGCCCGTATTGCACACGGCATCAGGGAACGGTGCTGCCTGCTGGGAAATACATGTACTCGGTACTTTCTAACTTAGTAGGAAGTTCCTACCTAGACTGAGTGACTGCACGTATCCAGATCACAGGCACCATAACTTACAATAACCTTTGATCAATACGTAGGGGATTCTATGAATAGAACTCCGTCTTCGATTTCCTAACATTAACGCCCCGGGGGCCCGGACCGAGACCTTGATGACTGCATGACCACCTACAGGATGCATAATAATCAGTACCGCAAGTTATAGTAATCGCCCATCTGAATCAATCAAGTATCCTGGCAGCCAGCCTTGTGACTGTTGCTGTGCATATGCTATTTCATTGTTAGTCGGCTCTGGACGAGCCTAGAAGTCAGTTAAGATAAATTAGCGACCGTGGTAGGACGAGAGTAGGTATTCACAGCACTGAACTATACATTATACAATATGTACTATTTGTTGTAAGGTAGATCATCCATGGATGGACGAGTTCCAGCGATCACGGACAGCGAGTCCCAGACCGAGGCCATTATTGCATTCGGGGGACGGGATAGGTACACGCGTGGATATGTATCCATTTTCGAACCCCCTTCGTGTCGTTCAACACTAACATTTTACTTCACCTTGGTATATGTAGCGTGAATGCTAGATTCCTCACATAGCGAGATGATTGATAACATGGACCAGGTTTCTATGCCTTCTACTATGGGCTTCTCACAGTATATCTCGGAGGGGATAATTCGATCTAGTATCCTGGGTTGAAGTGAATGATTATCTCTAGCCCCTTGAGCAGAGTTCTCGGAGAAGATGTTAAGAATGAATAACAGCTTGTATTCCATACGAAGGTTTATACTGCTCACTTTTAATGTCCAAGACACCTCAGTACTGCACCACTATAAGTGGTGAGTACACTTGTCCGGTATTGAGTCTATTCCAATGCTTCCCAAAAAGGCCGCCGAACAAGAAGACCGATGACGACAGGGCTGCTATCGATAACAGACTTCCAAAAAAAAAGATCCCCACTAACAGGCGGTCTTGAACCCTCACATGCATCCATCTCGAGATTTACCAAAGAACTGTTGTCTGGTTGTATCACGCTCGTTAGCTTCAATTTTCCTGATAATCATACTCCAACCATGGCATCCGAATCATCATCACAGCGCCCACTCAACGTTCTATTCGTCTGCCTAGGCAACATCTGTTCGTAACCGCGTCCTCCTGCGCCCCCCCTTCTCCCCCCGCCAGCGCCAAGGCGCTGTCCACGCAAATCAGCCCCGTTACCTCCCATGTCGGTTGATCTTCGTATGCCAGCTGACGCGCAACCCCCTCACCAGGCCGATCCACCATGGCAGAGGGAGTCTTCCGCAATGTCGCCCAGTCCCACGATCTGATCGGCCAGATCGATTCCGCAGGCACAGCTGCCTACCACGCCGGCGAAAGCCCCGATAGTCGTACAATGGCCACACTGCGCCGCCACGGAATCACAAATTACAAGCACGCTGCTCGCAAGGTCACCAAGGACGACTTTTTGAAATTTGACTATCTCCTGGGAATGGACCAGTCCAATCTGCAGGATTTGCTTGATGTGCGGGACTCCGTCGTCGCGGGCCTGCGACGCAAAGCAAGCACACCCGGCGACGATGTGCGAGTCGCGGAGGTTCGACTCTTTGGTGATTTCGGCAGAGGTGGGAAATTGCATGCCCGTGTCGGGGGAGGGGAAGTGGTTGAGGATCCCTACTATGGCGGTGCCAACGGGTTTGAAGAGGTCTACAAGCAAGTCGTGCGATTCTCCGAAAGCTTGGTCGATTACCTCGAGAGTCAGAAGCAGTAGATTGCCCCTCGTCAAATCAAGATATGTTGGTGTGCCGATAGAGCACACTTGAAGGGCTGCATTTGCAATTTGAAGCGCTGTACATAGACGCCCTACGACTACACGATGCTTTACATAGAATGTGCTATGAATTGTATGAAATACCGGACCCGAACACCATGCGCATAGCTCCTGTCTTGTTCTGATGAAATCTCAATTTTGTGCAGTGGAGTACCTATTATACAGGCTTCATGGTGACTATAATACACATTACTGTAGGATGCGAAAGAGTCACGAGCAGACTAGAGTTCAGCTACCACTCAGCTTAGATTTTCTCGCTGATCTTGATAGCAGTTCGACAACCCAGCCGAATCACATCGACGAGCGGATCGTACGGCTTGGCCTCCTTGGCATCATTGGCCACGGCGTGATCGAGATGCTCCAACTCCTCATCGCGGATACGACGGAATATCCACAGCATTTCCTTCAACTCATCATCCAGTTCTTCCCCACGCCGCTCGGCATCGGCTTCCCAGGAGAGGATCTCCCGCACTTGATCGTTGTAGTGTGTCCCGATCTCCGTCTCAACTGCTTCGGTGCAAGCCATGGCCGCCTCCCGACCTAGAGCGGCTGTGGACCAACCGAGGAATGTGGCCGCGGCGTGCCAGATCGGATACATCGCTGTTGGGCGGATCTCGTGCTTGGCAACTAGTTGATTGAACGTCTTCAAATGGCCAGCCTCTTGTTCGTACATGTGTTTCATCAAGGGTCGAAGATGAGGATGTGAGCGTACCACCTGCGGTGTTTGCGCTTTGTAGATCAATGTGGCGGCAATCTCCCCGGCTTGATTGACTCGCAGAGCACTGTCAAGATATTCTCGCTGTTGCTTGCTGAGGACATATCGAGGCTTCGGTGACGGAGCGGACTCATGAGTAGAAGCGTAGCGGCGCTGGCGTTGACGGGTGTGTGGAGCCAAAAAATCAAGATATAGCGGGCGCGATGATGCTCTCATGCAGCGCCGAAGCTGTGCAATTGATGACTGTCGCAGAGCCAAGCTTTCCATTGTAGTATGCCACATGACCGATCTGTGTAGATTGCGGCATTGAAGAGAGATGCATCGGAGCTGCCGTCAGACGCCACTTGCGGAACAATGTTCAGCCGTCAGCCGCGCGCTTATTGTGAACGTCATGCGCCGACGGCTCAGGCCATATATCGAAGGCCATCATCATCCCTTTTGAGTCTTTCTGCCTGTCGCATTTGCTTCACAAGCCGTCGTACGGCGTCGCGCACTCAGATCAGTGAGGTCATCGGGCAGTCGTTGTATCGAGTCAATATATCCAGAGGGCAAGGGATACACAAACAAAGTCCCTCTCAGGAGAGATTTTGCCGGGCAAACAAAAGAAAAACAATCAAGTCGTTGTCGCCTCTCAAGGTGGACTTGCCGAGGGTTCTCCGGAGAGCAAAAAAATCGAAATCACGGGCACACGAGACCCAGGCATACGCGCTCCAAAAGCAAACACGCCACGATAGGCAAACAATCACACCAGGCTGTCAACATGGCGGACGATTTGGACGCGGAGCTCCTGGCCCTCGCTGGTGACTCTGAGGAAGAGCAAACACCTCCCCCTCAAGACAACTTCTCGCAACATTCTCCTTCTTCCTCCAACAACTTCTCACATCACGAACACTCACCCGACATTCTAAGCCCAAAAGGCCATTTTCAATCTACACGACACGGAAAAAACCATCACACAGACGAGGAAGACGGTGAAATGTCAGTTTCTTCTTGCTCGCCTATTATCTGATGTAGGAAAGAGACGAACTTCTTGCTAACCTGTCACCACGAAAGCAGCTCTGAAGCAGAATCGCAAACTTCGCTCCGGTCAGCTTCGATGTTGGAATCTGACTCTGAAGATGATGAACTTACTGACAATGAAGACAAGCCCATCTTCCCATACGAAAAGCTCTACTACTCTGCCGTAGAAAAGCAAGAAATCGCGGCCATGCCCGAGATCAAGCGTGAAGAGCTCCTGACCGAGCGTGCCCAGCAGGTCGACCGTCACAATCAGGATCTCGCTTTGCGTCGTCTCCTAGCTTCACGTGGTCGCGAGGAGTCTCGTGCTGCCGCCAAGCGTAAGGCCGGAACTGCCGGCCTCGATGAGGCGCAGCGCAAGAGCTCGCGTCAGAAGACCACTCTGGGTGGCCGCAAAGTTGGCGAGACCTCCGGTGCCATGGAGGCCTACAAGCGCCAGCGTGAACAAAAGGGCAAGCGTGTTGAGGCCCGCCGCCGTGACACTGCGCAGTCGCGTCGCCGAAGCTCCCAGGGATCCCGACGTGGCTCTGGAAGCTCCCAGCGAAGTGCTGGAGCAGACAGTGACCTTGTGCTTGACAATCGTCGCTCTCCATCTCCTCCCAAGGAGGACCCCCCCGCTACTCTGCGTGAAATAAATCGCGCGCGGGTTGGTCGAAGCAACTTCGCCCAAGTTTGCTTCACTCCTGGCTTTGAAGAGTTGATTCCCGGTTGCTACACCCGTCTCAGTATTGGACCTGACCCCCAGACTGGCGAGAATGTGTACCGCATGTGCTTGATAAAGAGCATCACCACCGGCAAGCCTTACGCCATCGAAGGAATGAACGGTCGTAACTTCGTTACCGATCAATATGCCAAGCTTTCCCACGGGAACGCTGTTCGCGAATGGCCATTTATCCTGTGCTCCAATTCTCCCTTCACTGAGGTACGTAGTATTTCCTTGAAATTCTGATCGGGACACGACGAGCTAACCCTTACCCAAAGGCCGAGTTCAATCGTTACCAAAAGACCCTGGAAGTTGAGAAAGCAGGCACCATGCCTACCCAGAGCCAGGTGGCCGCCAAGGTTGCCGATATCAATCGCCTTATCAACTACCAGTTCACTCCTGCTGAGCTGACCGTCAAGCTGCGACGATCTGGTGTTCTCACCCGTGACGAGAACATTATCCGTCGCGCTGAACTTGAGCGTCGAATCAAGGCCGCCGAAGACGATGAGAATGACGAGCTCGTTGAGAAGCTTCAGAAGGAACTGGAGGAGGTCAAGGGTCCCAAGCTGGCTTTCGGAACTTCGCTGACCCCACAACGCCCCAAGAACGAGTTGCCCTCCGACATTGAACGTGTCGCGCAGATCAACCGTCGCAACCGAAAGCTCAACTACGAGAACGGACGTCGTGCCGAGCTTCAGGAGCGAGCTGCTGCCCGCAAGAACGCAGCTGCTGTTGCCCGTGGTGAAGCCGCTCCCGATCCCTTCATGCGAGTTCGCACCGTTGCCAAGACGTTCCATGACATGTCTGGCCAAGATAAGGGTGCCTCTGTCTCCGAGGATGCTACTGCGGCAGCGGCAGCGGCGTCTCCTGAGAAGCCCAAGGAAGAGGCCAAGCCATCTATTCTGGCCAAGGTCTTGGCTAAGAGACCCAAGGGCGGCTTCAGGATCCGACATGCTCCCCACCCCATTGAGATCCTGCGCGCCTATTGTGAAGAATGGGCCGATGAGATGAGCTTCTTGAACGATCTCGACCCTTAGATTCTGCGGCCTTGATGTTGTCCTTCTAAGCTGCCTGGTTCTTTTCTTTTTGTCTTTCTTCACTCGGAAGAAATTGACCTTCGGACTGGGTATGTACTTTAGTATAGCGCTGATTTTTTCTTATTCTCAAGCAGCCCGGCCTTCTTGTCTTTCTTCACCAGGAAGAAATTGACGTTTGTACTGGGCATGCATTTCAAATTTGTTCCTCTTAGTTAGCGTCCCTTGTTTGACCTGGATCTGATTCTTGTCTCCTCCATTCTATGTGGCAACATCTGTCACGTTGACAAAAGGATCTTGCGGCGTTCTTTGTGATGACTCTACGGCGAACAGCGTCTTTGAAATGGGCTTTTTGTACCTTCCGAATGGAGCTTCAGAATGGTTCTCTGTCTTGCGCAAATGTCGAGAAAAGACAAAAAAAAGAGGTCTAAAATGAAACATGATCTTCATTCTGATCCATAGTTACTGTCATTGTTTCCAAGTTCACAGTAGTATGAGTCGATAGACGGATCGCTAAGCAGCTAATCAAATAAGTCGTCAGCAGCCCCCCTTGAGCAATAAGAAAGGGAAACACGCGCGACCAACGACTACATTCGCAGTTGAGTAAGGAGTAGAAACTGTCCTTCTACGTCATAACCGTTGTCGATAACCAAAACAACACCAATCCAGCACCTACACTCAAGCACCAGAACGGGAGCATCAACAATGCCACCCAGCACATCCATCGCCATCAGAGCCCGCACACTAAGCCAGACATCCCTCCGTCCCCAGCAGCGGCATCTCCATCAACACCGCAACCCTCCAGCTCGCACCCTCCTCCTCACATTCGACGCCTTTGAAACACTCTTCTACCCGTGTCCGCCCGTCCCAGATCAATATGCCGCAATCGGTCACTCCTTCGGCCTTTCCAAAGCGCTAGTCACGCCGTCCAGGCTCAAGGCTGCGTTTAAACACGCCTTTCAGACGCAGATCGCACGGTATCCGAACTATGGGCGCGCGGACGTGTTGCGCGGACGGTATGCGGGGCCAAGACAGTGGTGGGAGGAGGTGATTCAGAGGAGTTTTGCGACGGTGTTGGCGGAGGGAGTGAATGGAGATTCGTCCTCTGCGTCCACGTCTACATCGCGTCGCGGTGATCTGGAGCTTCCTAGTGGAATGGTCGAGAAGTTACTGGACCGGTTCACGGGGGACGGAGGATATAGACTGTACGATGACGTTTTGCCGTTTTTCGCAAAGATGCGCGACCTGCGAGCGAGTAACTCGTCGGACGTGCAATCGAACACGAAACTCCCCTTTGACAGAATTGTCCTTGGCGTGATATCGAACTCGGATGATCGCGTTCCCGAGGTCCTCAAGTCGTTGGGTCTTCGGGTCGGGCGTACGCGTGCCGATGTAGATCGATCCAGTACGGCATTACCTGGTTTCGAGGAGCAAGGAGACGCGGAGAATCAGCACCAGCCTCGGACTGATAATGGGCTCGCGGACGTTCAGTCGGACGTTGATCTGGATCTGGTGATTACGAGCTATGAGGCCGGGGCCGAGAAACCAGATCGATTGATATATGATGTTGCAAAGCGGCAGGCTCGGAGGCTTGTGCAGCATCAGGATCGCGGGCTTGAGTCACGATCTGATGTTACGGATATGGAGGGAGAGGAATCTGACGGCTGGACTTGTGTGCATGTCGGAGACGATTTCAAGAAAGATTATGTTGGGGCTGTTGATGCGGGCTGGAAGAGTTATCTTCTGCAGCGTGGTGATGATGCAGAAGAGTCGGCTATTACTATTCAATCCTTGGTGGCATTGTACGAGAAGCTGGACTTGAACGTCTGCTATAAGCAAAGTATTTAACGTCACACTGGGGCATGCACCCGCTGAAGCAAACTGCACTATAACATGGTAAATAGCTTTTACAGGGGGAGGCTCTCCATTGACCACTTGGGTTTGTATAGAGTGTTCGAAACCAAGAATTGACAGTATGACATGAGAACAACCTTGAAGCCCAATACGCCGGAAAATGAGCATCCTCATGAAATGAAACATGAGCGACTCCTGGCCAACCCAAGATCCGAACGCCCAGTCAGACTAAAGAAAAAAAAAGACATCATAAACCTCAAAGCTATCGTTACACTGGACGAACAAGGTCATCGCCTATTCCCACTGCCCCTTTCCAGCGAGGGCACCCAATCCATTTCCAGCATGCTTTCCCAACAGCTTGGCAATATTTGAACCGCCACTGCGCTGCTTCATTCGAAGCTGCTTCTCACGCTCTTTTTCACGGGCAGCGGTATAGGAATTGATCGCTCCACCCTTCTTAGGACCCGAGGAAGCGGCTTGGGAAACACGGCTGCCGCCTGTAGAGGCCGTGCTTGAGCTAGACGAAGCAGAAGAGCCAGTGTTCATACGGCGCAAAAGCTGAGGTGGACGGAACCCAGCGAGGGAGTCGGCTGTGGCTCCGCTATGGAAGGCCATTTTGGTGTTCGAAGACGCTCCAGGGTTAGTGGCAGTAGCCGAGTTGGATGAGGCTTGGCGGAGGAGAGCAAGACGGTCCACCACTGTACCTCGTGTGCGACGAGGGTGGCTAGGTATCGCGAAACCATCTTTGGATTGCGGTGCAGCGTCTTCGGACATTGCTTCGTCGTTGGCATTCGCTGAGCTGGCTTCCTCTTCAGCGGGCTCTTCGTCGTCAATCGAGGCATCCTCGTGGAATGAGTCGTAATCATGAGTTTCAGTCAAGAATGACAGTGTCTCCCGAATTTCTGCTAAGGTTGCGGGTTTCTTGGACATGGCGCTGGCGGGAGTTCGGCGAAGATGAGGCGGTGGACGGTTAGTAGCATCTTCAGCAGACACTTCGAGAGGACGCTTGCGCTTCTTGCCGTCGTCTGCTGACTCGCTTTGATCCTTAGTTGGGTCTTGAGAAGAAGCTTCGTTTTGGGAGTCTCCGGGCTTATCCTCGAGGAAGTCCAGCTCAAAGTCATCGTCTGCGTCTCGATCTTCAATGGCTTTGAAGAAAGCGGCCTTTTTCGGATCTTCGGCCAACTGCCCGACCTTGTCGTCTGCAAGAAGAGCCCGTCGCATTTTGGCGAATTCGCGTTGCTTCTCGCGTTGGCGAGCCCGGCGTTCATCATCTGAATCATCGAGATCAAGATCGTCGTCGCCACCACGTCGACGGCGGAAGGCTCCTGTGGTAATGTCTTTGTATAGTTTGGCAACTTCCTTCTCGTCGCGCTCGCGTTGATGCAAGCTGAAAGAATGATCTTCATTAGCCCCATGTTGTAAGTCTTGATAATGGGAAGGTACTCACGCATTCATCGCAGCAAGCTGCTTTTCGTCGACAGTCTCTCCACTCTGGTCGTTGACCATCTGCTGGTCGTAGGCATCCTCTTCGCCTTCGCTGTCGTCGCTTGCACCTCCAAGACCAGCGTATTCATCCTCGGATTCCTCTGCAGCTTCATCGATAATGTTTCTGGCTTTGCTAGTCTTCTTGTCGAATGGAACAGCCGCCTTCTTCGACCCCTTCTTCATCACATTAAAGGCATCGGCACTGATCTCGAAACCATCCTCATGCTCGACCTCTTCCACCATTGAAAGGTTCGCAGGGCGGCCGCCACGTCTGAGTTGCCTTCCCTTACGTTCCGCACCGGGTGACTGACTCTGACCGACGAGAACAGTGTCGACAGTCGAGACAGGTGGAGTCTCACGGAAGCGCTTGGTCGGATCGAATGGCGAATACACAAATCCTTGGTCTTGCGTGGGATCAGGCATTTGGGAAAATTGCGAGAAGCGGTGCGTAGCAGGCGACTCGGACACTCTGCTCACGTTCTGAGCGCAGCCAGGCACGGAATCAGACTCGAGGGGCTGTTCCTGACTGTCCGCCACAAGAATCTCGGACTCCTCATGACGCAGTCGGGGAACAGGAGCACCGGGGTCAGGAAGGGTGGACGGTATCGTGGAATGGCCTTGCTGGCTTGAGTCGTCTTGATCGTCTGCCAGGGTACCTGCGAAAGCTTGGGTAAGTCCCATGGAAACGTCTCCAGGTGTCTCCATCCCGGGGAACAATGGTCGCTGCAGAGACCGTGGCACCGATTGCGGATTCGCGGCTGTTTGCTTCATTGGCGTTGTAGGGACTTGTGGCTCATCGTCTTCGTCATCATCGATCACCCGAGTTCGCCGCACTCGTCGACTACTCGAGGCCTCGACCGAATGCTCCGTATCAGACATACCGTCGTCGTCGGAAAGTTCCTCACTGGCGGAATCGTCTTCTTCGCTAGCCTCTTTGTCGAGTAACTCTGTGCGGTTCGCAACGTCAGAGTCATTATTGCCGTCCTCCGCCTCGTCCATAGCGTCGTCCCCGTCTCCACCTTCATCATCCTCTGAACCTGAAGGTTCATAGTAGTCTTCGTCTTCATCGTCACTGGCGTAATCGAGGCCATGAGCGGTTTTCTTTTCAGCCTTCTCTTGACGTGCAATTTCGTCAGCTTCCTGGCGAGCTTTTTCCATCATGTCCTCGATATCGTCTTCTATGGCAGCACGTTCTTCGGCTGTTTCAATGACAATTCCCCTCGCCCTCAGCTCGTCGATTCGTTCCTTGCGATCTCTAGCCGCTTGCTGGCGTGCCTTTAGAAGTAGATTTGCAGATAGCTCAGCCGAGTTCATCCCTTTGTGCTTGCGACTAGGAGATGTCAGGTGGGCGAGAGCCTTCAATTTGAGCATCGATGCCGATTCCTCGAGTTTCCGTGCAGGTAAATTTTCAAACACAGCTATCCGCCGAGCCTTGGAGGGGGATGTGACAACCTCAAGGTCGTCATCATCCGAGTCATCCTTTTGCTGCCGGGCAACATCTTGACGTGACAGAAGCACGCGAACCGCGGGCTGTGCTGGCTTGCGGATCTCCTTCCTGGACATGACCGAAGCTTTTGCTGAACCCACGCCCACAGGAGACTTTGGATTGTTAGGTTGCGCGAGAACAGTGGCCTCGCTTTGCTTAGCGCCAGCGTCAGCTGTCTGCGGTGCCGATATCTTGGTGAGCACTGGCACGGGCTTCTCTGTGTCTGACGGCCCCAACACTGGGGATGTGCCTGGTGTTTTATCGTGACTCTTCGGGATCTCCTCATCTGAGGATTGCTGTGACCCCGCAGTCGAGGAAGAATTCGTAGTCGCAGCTGCTGTAGGGGCGGGCGGGGGCTGCATGAAGTTGAATTTCGCGAACAAACTCTCTTTGGTGAGCTTCTTCTTCGTCTGGGCCTGGTGAGCCAGCTGCATGTTTCGACTCATGCGTTGCGTCTCCTGGCGCATTTCCTCCAAGGCTTTCTTGCTTGCCTTCCGAGGCTGTCGTGGAACTTGGCTCAGTTTCTGACCTGAGTTCCCATCCTCGCCTTCGGTCTCTTCACCAGACACGATTTCAGAGCTGAAATGTTCCATTTGGGCGCGTCGAGCTTCCCGTCGTTCCTCTTCGACACGTTCACGCTCCTCTCGCTCCTTACGTTTCTTGGCGACAAGCGCAAGAAACTTGGCATTGGATTTGGGGTTTTCCAGTGTCTCACTTTCTCTATCTTGGGAGATATCACCATTCTGAGACGCCGCCGACGAGACGAACAATGGTGAGCTAGACCGTGCCGGTGCGGGCGATACACATGAGTGACGTTGGGAAACGGGAGACTGTGTCGTTCTTGCATTGGCCCTTCGCCGCGGGATTGCTGAAGGCAGTTCGTCGCTACTCGATTCGCTCATTGGTGATGGACTCCGTGGGTTTGTGTTTCTCTTTGGTTCTGTGTTTTTCCGAACGGGCTCTGGCTGCTGTGGGGGTACGGATGCTTGTTGAGGCTTGTTTGAGACCGCGGATACATCGCTGTCGCCTTGCATACGGGCGGCCATGCGGCCTTTGGGCCTGACCATCATATTATCCTCGTCCGAGTCGTCTTCTGAATGATGGAGGTTGCTGTGACCGGCAGAGGTGGTTTTAGGGCCGAAGTCCAGCTTCGATAAAGACACCCGTGTTTTCTTTGTCGTTTCTGAATCCGATTCCGAGTCGCTGTCAAATTGGGCCATCATGGCTTTTATCTTTTGTCCCGGTGTCAAGATACGCGGGGAATTCCCCTGGTAGGAGGGCGAGCGCGCCGAGCGCGGCGTAGATTGTGTAGACATTGTAAGAGCTGAAGGGTGAGGTATTGACTCCCCGAGACTTAATTGATTGACGTGAAAAGTGCCGTCCAGGTCATTGCCGTAAGACCAGGAATCGAAGGTATGGTATCGGTCTGAAGAGGACGAATTTGTGAGTCTCTCAAGGACGTAAGGTATGGCAGACGGGTTAAGTGGGCGACGCGATAATGCGCGCGTGCCTCGCGTTGCCCGGTCGCGCGCAATCTTTCTTATCTTATCGGCTATCAGCCTACCAGTTGATGAGCTCTTGAAGACTCCATCGTGGCTATTCCGCTACAGTATTCCCATCGATGCGGCCAGACAACATTGAAGTACTAAATAGCCTCGATTTGGAGGGTTTAGAAGACAATCATTACGGTGAATTGTTACTGGAACAGTCCACACGCTAAAACTTGGCTAGATAAGAGTGCGAGCGACTTTCAGGCTCGCTGTCTTCACATAGATCTTGCCAACTACGTGGAAACTGCCTCTTATTTCTTCAAGGGGTGGATGAGTTCGTACATCTCCCGTTCTTACTGGAGTCTGCCCGCAGGTATCGGAATATATATTTCCACCGGGTAGAACATATCGTTCGTTTTCAATATATACGCTGTGGTACACCTATCCGTGCGGCGGCTACAACGTTTTAATGGATTTGGCAACCTACAAGTCCTGCATAGACGTAGGTAGGTGACAGCCAAGGGACCTCTTCAACTGCGAAATGGAACCAGCGCGGGAAAATCCTATACCTACAAGGCTGGATATTTCAACACTTCCCTCAGTTGTTACTGTTGTACTTCAAGCACTCGACCGATGCCCAAACTTCATGGCATACCGTACATTTAACCCGGGTCTCAGTCGCTGTGGCTTTGCTGCGCAAAGTATAACGAGCCTTAGGTCATCAGCTGTCTGCTTGTACAACATGCCCGTTGAAAGAACTCCTTGGAGGGCGACCGAGTCATGCAGTTGAGTTTATTCTCCTCCTCCTACTTTATCATTCCAACCTAAGGACTGCGATTGTCATTTTTTTTAAATCATACCCTGCGAGAACTCGGGGAGCTGTGGTTGCACAAACCTGATCATCTAGCTATTGAAGTCGGACGACATTATGAACATCGTGACCTTGCACCAAGTACGTGATGACAATCGACATCGACACCAAACGTGAGCATGATGCACACAAGGTTCTAAGATAGAAAGTCTTGGTGGCTCTTCCTAATCACTCAAGGGATTCGAAGCTCTACTTCAGATAAATCACTTAAATTGTACGTCACTGCAGCTCAGGAAACAGAGCTATGGCAACTGTGTTTTTTTTTGACGGCTTCGGACTAGACTGCGATTAAGGTTTGAATCTCAACGTACGGTGAGCAGCACAAGAGAGCTGCCGCATCAGTCTATGCTGATCGATCCTGTTGGTGCCAGATTTGGTTGACCCTCAAGATGCCCGAACCGACACGGGATCGGGATTCGGGGTACTGTAGTTAGCTGCAGAGCATACATGACTACTACTCGAAGAGGTGCAACGTTAAGCCTCAGTCGTGATCCCGGCTGATGCAGGAGCTGCACGACTTTGATCGCGGACACACTTTGATGTGTCAAGATTGGCCTCATTTTCTGGTTCATCGAACACCATCTGATTGTTTGGGACTTTCTTTGAGGCCTGAGTATGACTGTCCCGCGAGATGGAGATCTTCAGGGGTACGAGTATTGGATTTGCCCCGTTCTTGAGGTCAAAGCCGACTCCACAGTGAGCCGCTCCCCAGTCATCCGCAGAGCTTGATACCCCACCGCGTCTCGGCACTTGTTGACCCTGACGCTCTTTTTTCAGCCTGTTTCGATGTGCGAATACCGTGCGCCACTGCACCCGGTCGAGGAGTAATGAGAACGAGGTCTCAAAGGCAGGATTGCATCAAGTGGGGAACACCAGACCATGCGCATCCGCTTGGCCATCCGATACATCCCTTGACATGGGCCATCAAGCTCCAGAGAGCAATCGAGATCGATCTGACTACACATGCCTGAAGCTTGTCGACCACGTCGCCGTCAGCTCCGTTAGGGAGCCTTGGTAGTAATGAGAAGATCATATCCAAGTGATGTTGCACGGGGAGGGGACTTGTTCCCAAGTCTTCCTGGTCAAAGACGCACTCGGATTGCAGTCTTCCCCACAGACAAGTGGATTATGATCATCGAGGGCTAGTGAGAGGAGTCTGTGGATCAGAAAAGTCGCACTAGCTATGATCGTCAAGCTACCGGAAGGTCCCTGGGAACGTGGTCGACCCTGAATGATTGCAGATCTTCGACAGCTCGAGGCACTTTCCTCTCGCAGCCAAGCACGTTTAGGGACAAAATGATGACGCCCGAATCCACCATCTCCACTCACTGCCGACGATCAAACTGGGATTCGGTACTTCTCATGCCGCTTTTCAGCGGGCTGATAGTCTTGAAGTTCGGACGAATTCAACAAGAAGAGGTGGAGGCTTGGGGTTGAGAGCCTCCAGATAAGCACTCGCAGTGTGACGATCTTGGGTTCACCAGCATGCTGGCTTCATGTTTCAAACGATTCGACGTGGCCAGGAAGATTCTTTGTTTTCCAATCTTGTTATCAGATTGTCTGATATATTCAAATATCTTCTCACACGATTGCACATCTTTTGCAAATCCGCGCCTGGGCCTTCGAAACTGCATATTTCCGCCTCACGTTGAGCATCTTGGTAGAGGACAGCAAGTCGTCAGGAATACAGGAATAAACCGCGTTTGCTAGGAGTTTGAATCACCGAAGGGTCCGTAATCATGGATCAATGTGGTCATGATCTGCGCATCTGCAGATGAGGATGAACTTCCCCACTACTCGAGCGAGCTAAGGGAAGGCCTAGGAAATTGTCCGGGTCTTCAGGCCTAGGAGAACACGAATTACATTTTCATGTCCAGGAAAGTGGATGAGCAAGCGACAAGATTCTCAAGTTCTTGTGGTGAGATCTCGTTTTCTCATTTCCCGAGCGGGTCTATACACTCCTACAGACAAACCGAATGGGGTCAACGAAGCTGGGCAATCCACTCGCTCAGAAACTGAGCATTCGATCTCCAAACCTCAATTCCGAAGCGGTATTCGATCAACCCACCCTGGAGACTCTCATCAGTCTCCTGTCGCATACCCCTATGAACACAAACAACACTATAAATGCAGGTTGCACCGCCGGTTCAATTTGTCTTTTCCCAGGAATCAACTCCCATCTCCACTGCTCCTTAGCTCAGTCACTCGCTTCTCAGGTTTTTATACCGTCCATTCCTTACGCTTTCTAACAAGCATCATCCACTCTTTCCAAATCCATCAAGATGAAGTCCTTCGCCATTTCCGCTGCCATTCTGGCCTCTGTTGCCGCCGCCCTTCCCGCGAGCGTCGTGTCCAACGTTGCTTCTGGCGTCCTCTCCACTCCTAGCTATACCTCTGGTGTTCCCGTTGTCTCAGATCTTCCCAGCAGCGTGAATGTTGCTACCGAGGGTCACAGTGCTCAGGCTTCCGCCGGCGCCGCACAGGTCTCCACAGGTCAGATTCCCAGCCAGGCCTCTGGCTTGGTTGACGACAAGGTCAACAACGTCGTGGGCGTCACCGATCAAGCCGGCAAGCTGGTCAAGGTTGTGCTGGAGCCCACCGTGGCCAACCTTTTGGCTGGTCTCAACTTGGGAGGCGTGGTTCAATCCGTTGGTCAGATCGTCCAGGTTGCCCCTACTCTCCATGAGCTCAACCTTGATGGTGTCACTGGCACCACCTTGACCGTGGCCACTGGCACTGGCGGCGTTGCTCTCGTCAAGGTCAACTCCCTTGTCGAGGGTCTCCTCTCCGGCCTTGGAATTGGCCAGACTGGTTCCCTGGTTGGCTCTATCGTCGGCAACGTCGAGGGTGTCGTGTCTGGCGCTGGTTCTATTGCCAAGCGCGACGGTCTTCTCTCCGAGGTCATGACCGTCACCGATCTCCACGGTCTTCCCCTCCACATCCAGCTCAACAAGTCTATCCTGAACCTCCTCGGTGGCCTTGACCTGTCTTCCGTCCAGGGTGTCGTCGGTACCGTTGTCGCCGAGGTCCCCGTTGTCTCTCAGCTCGCCGGAGCTGCCCAGAACGTTGACGCCGACCAGAACCAGCTCTTCGGTGTCCTCGGCCAGGATGGTGTCTCTGCTCTCCTCGTCAAGGTGGAGGGCACTGCCACTGGTCTGCTTTCCATGCTTGGCCTGTCCAGCCTGACCACTACCGTTGGCAGCGTCGTCCCCGCTGGCCTCTTGTAAATTGAGTGATCTTCTGAGTTTGTTCGATTGAAGAAGTGCAACCATCTTCGCGCTATGTTGAGCTTTTTCTGTTGATGTACTTATTCTACCAGCCCTGTCTTTGGTCGCACACATGACACCCGCACATGATTATCATCCTTTCTTTTTCTATCATTCTGATCCTTGGATTGTGATATATACCTTTTTTTTTTGAACTGCTTCACTGAGTGTGCTCCTTTTCTTGTGATGGCATGATAGATTCACATTTCTATATCAGATTGAGCGCCTGGTATGGAAATATAATTTTTCTTCAACCTAATGATACAATATTCCTTCATTCTTTCGTCCTTGAATCATTCTTCGCTCAACTTGACCTCTTTGCAAAGTTTCCGTAGCCAATGGATGTTGCAACTTGACCAAGTGGAAGGTAAGCGGCAGGCATGCGCAAAAATCCGTAGTATTTACTCGATGCCATGTCCCAAAATGCCACCGTGTCAAATGACTACATCACATTTCACGTAAAGAGGACGGGATATCCACAATGAACGGAATCGAAATCGGGCTCTATGATGTACGCGGTAGAAGACCATAGAGGTAGGTACCATGTAAAAAGGTAGATGAGGTTATTACTACGCCTCACTGCCTTCCGTTTCATGGATTTGCTCTGACTTATTGAACCTTTCACCGGCAGTACTCTGCGCACAACCTCATTTCCGGCACACCCGGTCTCTGAATGACCGAATGGCCGCTCTCCTTAATCTTATAGGCGGATAATACCCGGACCTCCAGTGTGAGGCTTGAGCAACCTTATGTGAAAGCACAGACGAATCACCATCGTCCGATGACACAAGGAACAAGTAACCCGACATGAACACTCGGCAGTTCACAAAGGCACCCAGAAACATGTTTAGTCCGCCCCATTTGGAAGGGTGGACGGGATTGACGGAGCCACCTGCCACGAGGAGGCGACATTACGCCTGCGCTTGCGAGTGTGTGGGGACGTCGAATTGACCCAGATACATGGAGTGGGAAGGTGGGACTTAGCCGAGCTACTAACTAGGAGAAGTACCTAGTAAGTTGTACATACCTACCTACCTACCTAACAGGCACTAGGTACATTTAGACCAACTAGTTACCTATTCTACGTATTTGGCATGATACTAGAGACTGGAATATCTCCATGCATGCAGGGACACTACTAATAGCCCATAACAAATGCTATGAAGCAATCAATTCACACATCGATTTTTGCAATTCTTCACTTGGATGTTGCTCGCGGAGGAGAGTCACGGAAAAGAACGTCATAGACTTTAATTCTGCTGTAAAATCGCCACGAATTTTGTGTATCAATCGCGAAGCTCGAAGTTGATCTAGTCGCTCTCCAAGCCGATGTCCCATTCGGCTGTTGTTTCGATCAGTATAGAGACCGATCGCTATATCTCTGGAGTCTTGACTGTCAGAAACCCGACCACGATGTGGGAGGCAATTGACTGCCATGGTCAGACCTTCGATAACGTAGAGGAATAGATTACCTACGGCAGATATTGTTCTTCCACTTATCATACGATCAAGACTTCCATAGGTAATACGCGACTCGGCTGCGCAGTCACTCATGATGCCCAGGGCGTACTCAGCACACTGAGCACAGTAGGATTTCGACTTTGCTGTAATCCGCTCATTTGGTGGTTTGTACTCTCCATTTCTTCGGCCCGGAGTTGTGGGGTAATTGTGGAGAGAAGCGGTAAATATCTCAGCCGCTTCCACCGTTCCATCGATCAGATTCCTGGAACTCGACCGAGAAGGCTACCATAGCAGCTGACGGGCAGTGCACGTATTCAGTAGCTCAACAAGAAATGGAATTCCTTAAGGTTGTCTCTCTTACATAAATGTATCGAATCGCACAGTCTCGTACACTCATGATATCAATTTAACCGGTTGACTCGAGACACCTGTCTTCTCCCAGAATACCCTTGCTCACTGGTTCAACCTCACCTTCTCATCTGACTTTTGGCCCTTATAAACAACCGGTTTCAGGGATTGAAAGACACTTCGCCGCCTGGTTGTTTGCTGAGAGCACGCGAAAGATGCAGAATCTCGAAAATTTGCAAATTGCCATTATTGGCGCCGGCATGGGAGGTCTGACGACAGCCCTTGCTCTGGCCAAACGCGGATTCAAGTCAATCGATGTCTATGAGAATGCACACGACCTGGGCTTTGTGGGGGCTGGTATCCAGTTGGCTCCGAATATGGCTCGTGTGCTGGATGGACTTGGTGTATGGAGAGGGATAGAAGCCGAGGCCGTGGATATCACGGAGACGTCTGTTCGAGGTCTGTAGAATTTCCATTCGTTGCTTGCGTTCGTCCCGTTGGACCGGTGATGACCCATTTTTTTTTCTTTTATTTTCTTCTCAAATACATACTCGTTGAATTCTCAGAGGCGAAGCTAATGATTTGATAGACGGCGCAACGGACAATGAGCTTGCACATGTCGAGCTCGGGTATATTGAAAAGACATATGGGTACAAGCACATGGTAGGCCATCGTGCATCATTAGCCGGGGGTCTATACGAGGGATGCAAGAAGCAACCCGCCATCAAATTTCACTTTGGCATCAACGCCGAGAACGTCGAATTCGGATCTCGACCGTCATTCACAGCTGTGCCGCGCAAGCAAGGAGAAGTCTCTTTCCGCGTGGAGTGCGATGTCCTCCTCGCAGCGGATGGGATCAAATCGCTCGCTCGTCAGGAGATGCTCAAGCGCCTCAATGTGCACACGGGTGTCCGCGACACCAACCAGGCCGCCTATCGAATCATGATCCACAAAGACAAGCTCAAAGACGATCCGGAGCTTCTGGCCCTGATTAACAGCACGCGCGTCACTCGCTGGATCGGAGCTAAGCGGCACATCATCGCCTACGCCGTCTCCAACAACACCATCTACAATCTCTCCACCATCCAGCCAGACACCAACTTCGCCGCCGCCACAAATGCCACGTACACGACCAAGGGGTCCAAGAGCGCCATGATGCAGGTCTTCGACGACTTCTGCCCCATGGTCAAGCGACTGCTCAACTACGTTCCCGAGGGCGAAGTCTGCGAGTGGAAATTACGCGTTCACGACCCCCTCCCGACATGGGTACATGAAAATGTCGCTCTGCTCGGCGACGCCTGCCATCCAACGCTGCCTCATCTGGCCCAGGGCGCTGCCCAAGCCATCGAGGATGGCGCCGTCATTGCCGCGGCCCTGTCGAGATTACCCGACACCAAGCCGGACTCCATCAACAAGGCTCTGCGCGTGTACGAACAGGTTCGCAAATCTCGCGCCGAGACTCTGGTCGAGATGGCGGCTGCTTCGGGTCGTGCCTTGCACCTGGGTGATGGGGCGGCGAAAGAGGAGCGAGATCGTCAGTTTGCGGCTCTGAGGCAGGGCAAGGGCCCGGTGCCGGATAAATGGGCGGATGCGGATGTTCAGCGGGAGATCTACGGGTTCGATTGCATCAAGGTTACGGAGGAGAGATTTGATGAGTACTTTGGACAAATGTGAGTGGTCTTGTACTTCTTGGCGAACGCTTGCAATGTGTGGCTGACCAGCGATTTTATTCTGCGTATTGCAGGGATAATACACCCCGTGACTCGAAGCTGGCATAGAGTCGACACCATGATGTGCTTCCAATTCTTTGGCTACTCAAGCCTCTTCATCTGTTGCTGGACTTCTTAACGAGTCATTCTACATCGATGAGATCGCTGGCCAGGCGTAAAAGTGGCGAGTAGTCATAGATCAATTGCTGGCCATAATACGCTATTACAAAATTTGAATATCTTCCTATTCGTAGGAGTAATAATACTACGTCCCTCTTGTATCGAAGCAGTGTCTTGGACTCTAGTCGCAAATGGAACTGATATTTCCAGATTGAGTCAATTTCGAGGTTCCGCGGGCCCCGGCTAAGGTTGCTTGGAGAGAATACAGTACGCACTGAATATTGTGCCCTTCGTAACGCATGTGAACAACAAACCTCCGCAAGAATGCACAACGCCTTGCTCAATTCTTGACTAACTTGATGGCATGGAGAATATCCTCAAGAGACCAGCCTGGACCACCTGGCACAATCTCCGCCCACACCTCTTCTGGAATGGCATCGCTCGGATCAAGAAGGCTCCAGTTCGGGCTCGGTTCGGGTTTGATCCACTTAAAGTCCTCGATTTGGCTCCAACGATCCTCATGGTCGAGGCGATCATGATCCAGTGCCTAAACCAGAAAGAGTCAGTATACCAAAAAGCATAGAAATGGGCATCGAAATTCAACACGTACATAAGCCTTCGGGATCCGGGCAAATCGAATGTTCGAGCAGTCCTCGATGATCGGGTTGCTTGAACAGCTCAGATAGACATCCACATCGGAACAGTCATGCATGCGAAATTGACGACACGAGACCACGATGACGCTCTTGCCGACTCCTGTGATATGCGCCGGGCCGTTCACTTGTCCACAGATCAACAGACTCTCCTCAATATTTCTCACGGTAAGACTAGCATAAGGCTTGCCATCCGCGGTCGGAATCGACATGTCGACCACGCAATGTTCAAGAGAGGTGATCGAAGCCGGCACTGTGGGTCCAGAGCCAGAGGCCGGAAGCATGATGTGAAGGCCTTTATGATTGTCCACGGACACGTTGGAGACTCCCTGGACTTCGTATGTCTTGGTTGCTTTAGCCTGGGGTGACGACTTGGATTTGGTGTTGGGCTCAGGTGCTGCGGGGAACGAAGTTGGGGCGACTTCTGGTCTTTCCTGAAGCTGCTTGTCGGGTTCATTCAGTGGTGTAGAGGGATAGTTTGGAGTATTGGCGGTAGAAGAGCCCATGGAAGAGGAACCAGGAGATTGGTAGCCGGGGATGCCTCGACGGCCATTCACAGCCAGTGACGCCGCGTCGGACAAGGAGACCCCGGATCCATTCTTCTTGCTCTTGAAGCTGAATTTGGCTCGGGGCTCGAAAGCTGCTCGTGTTTCGTTGAGTTTCTCCTGTAGGGCTTTAATTGCCTTGGGATAAAAGCATTAGCAACGGGCGTTCACTCGTGTGATACGGCGGTGTCTCACTTCAGCATAGACTCTTTGGTCATAGGTGGGAATGTAACTGGCAGCGTCTTTGACTTCATTGGAGAGGTGTACAATGCCTGCAAGGCAGTGGTCGGTAGCATCGGCTCGCTCTCCGCCTACAAGGGAGGTATCGGCCAGTCGATCCATCTGCTGTTGAAGGGCTGTTGTCATATGGTCAGCCGAGTGTTATCTTTGAGTCATTCCGCATCATTGGCGTACCAGTAATTTCGAGCTGAAAGTAGCGGAAGAACCGCTCCTTGAGGGGTATCTCCGATTTGGAGACCGTTTGGTTGTCCGCCGAGAAGCGGCGCACGGGCTGGGTCTCCAGCTCCGCCATGGTGACTTGTCGATCAGAAATGGGGATACAAAAGGTAGAAAAGGAGGGAGTTGGCAAGGGTTGAAAGCAAAGACTAGCTAGAAGCGATTTGCTGAACCCGTCAAGGAGAAGTGAAGATGACGTCGGTAAGAGCTCAAACTGATCATACCACCTCGCTTAGCCGAGGGGGTCTTGCTCAACCGATTCTTATGCTCTGCAATTCACGAACGGGGCAATGTCTTCGAGCTTGACCGGTGGTATTGGTAAGCTCCCGATAAAGCAAGGGAACAAAGTAGATCCCCACTTGGCTGGCAAACTCTGGGCTATGGGGCAAGTTGAATTGATATTCCTGGAGAGGTACGGAAACGGCTCCACCACTATCAGGTGAGGGAGAGCGGCAGGACCTTCAAACACAACAGATCAACTAATCGCAGGAGGGTGAAAACAGAGGTGAGGATGATGGAGGAGGAAGAAAAACGGAAGATAAACGGAAGCGTTGCTGCATGAGACACCAGGAGCCGGTCACTGTGACACGAGTGGAGCGTGGGGTATGCTGGGAGCCGTTTGAGAAGCGCAGCAGGTGGCTTCACGTCGACGGTGGAGTCGCGCAAAATGCTAAATGCACGACATGCACGACGGCCACTGGCGGACCATTTCTCCAGTGACGTCGATCATCCCGCATTTTCGGTCTTCGGATTAAGAGATCATCCGTCAGTCTGTTCCTCGAGAGTCGAGACGCGAGGCCAAGGGGATGTGCCGCTGGATCTCTTCATGCAATACCGGGGCTCAAGGTTGATTAGCGTACAAGTGATCTTTTGTTGATCAAAGCCTTTTCGTCATGGCACAGCTAGTCCGTGTTCCGCGGCCGACACCGTCTTGGTCTATAAGGCAACTGCTGCCCAGGCAGCTCGTTTGGTCCGCATGATAATACCCCTGTTACCAGCCAAGTCTACAACGAACCGCAAGGCTCACCTTCTGCGACTGACTAAAATCTCGGCACTGGACCCATCAAATATGCGAAGCCGATCTTGAACCATCGCATTCTCGAATGGGTCTGTTAGGACGGGGAAACCTCTGGTCTGGGCTTTCGTGGCGGCTGCCAAACAAAGAATCTCCCTCGACGGGGAACGCTTCTTGCGCCAGCCGCGGCTGTCATTGGTGCTCTCATGGACCAGGTTGCGTGAAGTAACCGCGAAAATGGATACTAAGAATTGACAGCCCCGTCATTTTGATTCCCAGCAGTAGGCTGGCTGCAGGTGCAGTACATAATGAAGCTCTTCTGGCTGGGCTTATATTTCCTTACGCAACTACTTCACATAGCGCTGCAGAGATCTGGCTTCTAACTTAGACTCATTGGAATCCATTGGGTCTGGCAGTATCGCACACACGGTCGATACACCAGATTTTGACTCGCGTCCACTTGGCCCTGTGGCAAGGATAAGGAAAGGGTTCAATCTCGGCTCGACATTTCTTGTCCGGGAGCTCAAGCGTGATCAACGCCTCTCAGAAAATGCTTCTATCCTCGTTGACGACTATTCTTCAAGCAATTGGTCCGACTGTAGCATTATACACACGTGAAGTGTGTTTCGAACCAGTCGAGAAGCTCTCAGGCGTACCACCGAGTTGGTCAAAAGGCGCGCAAGCCGAGTCTTCAAAGGTTCTGAAATTCAGACTCGAGATGAAGAGTCCGGGCACTGCCGCTCTCGAACAAACTGTGCTTGAAGTGTCGTCACCACATCACCCTCGATATGGAAAACACATGAAGCGGGACGAGGTGGCTGATCTCTTGCAACCCGAGCACAACGTTCTCGACATAATACTCAGTTGGCTATATTCGAACAAGGTGTCAGAGAACTCAATTGATGTACATGGAAACTGGATCAGCTTTGGAGCTACTGTATCTCAAGCCGAGGCCATGTTCCATACCCAATTTTCGTATCACCACAACTCTGCAAGCCAAAGGTCATGGATCAGAACCCTCGAATATTCAGTGCCATGCAGAATATGGCCTTATATCCACTCCGTTCAGCCAACGACAAAGTTCGGAAAGATGAAGGCTCCCCAAAACACCGACTTGTCCAAGCGCGCCGGACTACCGCTTGACCAGCCGATTGTGGCCACGGCGGAGGATCTCGTTGCAGAATGCGGCATCGTGATGCGACCCGATTGTATTCGAGATTTATACGGCCTGTATGGCACAACCGCGTCGCCAGATCCCGCAAACCGACTGGGTGTCTCGGGCTTCCTGGATCAATACGCTCGCCATGCCGATCTTACTCACTTCATACATCGGTTCTCTTCGACTGCATCGAACCTTGATTTCAACGTCGTTTCCGTCAACGGAGGCATGAATCCCCAGAAATCTTCAGCTAGTAGCACAGAGGCGAGTCTGGACGTACAATATGCTGCTGCTCTGGCACACAATGCTCCAGTGACTTTTTATACCACCGTGGGACGCGCACGGTCAAAGTCACCAGCAGGCGAGCTCGTTGTGGACGACTCGCAGAATGAACCGTTTCTGGATCAGTTGCATTACTTGATCAACCTGCCTGATGACGAGCTCCCCGCAGTGCTGACTACTTCATACGGGGAGATTGAGCAAAGCGTGCCAGCGACTTACGCGAGATCAGTGTGTAACCTGTTTGCGCAGCTGGGTGCTCGAGGTGTGTCAGTGATATTCAGCAGCGGAGACTCTGGAGTGGGCGAGTCATGTCTCAGTAACGATGGCAAGAATCGAACCAGGTTCCAGACCATCTTTCCAGCCTCCTGTCCTTTTGTCACGGCGGTTGGGGGTGTCGAAGGAATGCACCCTGAAGTCGCCATTGACTTTTCAAGTGGAGGGTTTTCGGACATCTTCGGTCGCCCTGAGTACCAGGATCAAGTAGTTGACAACTACCTCGATCATCTTGGCAGTCAGTGGGCTGGTTACTACAATCCCCGCGGAAGAGCAACGCCCGATGTCGCCGCTCAAGCCAAGAATTTCATCATTCGGGACCATGACACCTGGCTGAAAATCAGCGGAACGAGGTTCGTCCCCATTCTCCGCTTCTGATGCCCCTTCAGCCCAGATTTCTAATCTTGAATAGTGCGGCCGGCCCAGTCTTTGCGGGAATCGTAGCACAATTGAATGCGATTCGACTTGCAAACGGGAACCCTCGCATGGGTTTTCTGAATCCGTGGCTATATAGCGTCGGGCGGACTGGATTTACGGATATATTAGAGGGTGGTTCACGAGGTTGTTCTGGAGAAAGTGAAGCTGGAGTCTCAGGCGCACTTGTACCACACGCGAGTTGGAATGCTACAGAGGGTTGGGACCCGGTTACGGGATTGGGGACACCCATGTTCCACAGATTGGCAGCGTTGGCCTTGCCGTTTGAGGATATTGCGTGGACAAAGTATGTAATATTTGAAAAACACCACTGAGGCTACTAGTATCGACGATCATGGCTTGACGCAAAGTGGGGGTTAGTGAAAATCATTGAAATTGATCAATATTGGAAAACCAGTGCTCAGAACAATAAGAGTGATGGCTGTAGGTCCCCGGGGCCCCATGAAGCTGTCGCGATCCAGCGGTCTTAGTAATCACGTGGATGTGCGGCTGACCGCCCGCCGCAACAGCTCCGTCATGGCCGCGCCTTTTACCTCTCTCTATGCACTGCTAATCAAAGTCCAAGACAACACATTTACTCAGTCTCCTTCTTCCGCATTCATCCCGCTCATCGGGACTTCTTTTTTCCAAACTCAATCTATCTCGACTGGCTTCACCTCAACCCAATCTTTCTCCATGACCGACCTCAAGACCATCGTTCCAGAGCTCCAAAATGCTCTGGAGCGGAAACAGCTCGACGCTGCCAACAACCTCCTCAGCCGAGCCAAACGAGCTCTCTTGATCCACAACGCCCTCATTCCCACTTCTTCAACGCCACCACAGCTCGTTGCTGTTGCTCGACAAGTGCTCGAACTCGGCGCCTTGGCTTCAATCCGCCAGACTGATGCTCAGTCCTTCACACGTTACTATCAGCAGCTCCAGCCATTCTACGATTTGGAGCGACACTCTGGTCTTCCCGGCCATGGCTCTTCAGACTTGGACTTTAGCACCAGCCAGCGGAGCAAGATCACTGGGCTTTACTTGCTCCTGCTTCTGAGCATGGGTGACAGTGCAAACTTCCACACTGTGCTGGAAGGTCTGGTTGAGGAGGCAAGTCTCAAGGGCGGCCGTGTGGAGGATGACGCATATATCAAGTACCCGGTGGAGCTGGAGCGAAATCTCATGGAGGGAAGCTACGACAAGGTGTGGCGGGAGACAAAGTCGGAGCGCGTACCATCAGAGGACTTTGGTCTGTTCTCGAACGTGAGTAAAGCACCGTCATTTTCTACCTCGAGCGCGCCTCTTGTTGACATAAATGCTGATATTCATTCACCTCAGGTCCTTGTTGGCACTATTCGCAGCGAGATCGCAGATTGCTCCGAGAAGGCGTACCCCTCACTTCCTATCTCCAACGCCAAGAATCTCCTATTCCTCGATTCGGAGGGCGCAGTCATCGAATTCGCCCAGCAGCGAGGCTGGATCCTTCGTGATGGACGGATACACTTCCCCGTTGAGCCCGAAGCGGCTACGAGATCAGAGAAGGACATCTTGGTGGCCAGTGGAACTGTGATTGAGAACACACTGGGTTATGCTCGCGAGCTAGAGACTATTGTTTAAATTCAAGCATCGAGAGGAGTTTGCAGCTTTATCACTGCGCATTTGCAGGATATAAATCACCAAGTCACCATCTGCCACTGCTTCGCTTCCTTTGTAGATGTTGTGCCAATCTCGAAAACTACTTGGGTAAGCTTCAGGTATTTCGAGGCAGAGGGGTAGCCCGGGCTGTCTTTGTTCTTCCCCCATCTAGACACTTGCTCTCCACACGCAGACCCGACGATCGTAGAAGCTGCTTGAGACGCACAGGACATCTGACGACGCTGTGCCTTTCCAAGTGTCACTGGCATAATTCATGCTTTCATGCTCAGTGAACTCGGCCAGTATCTCGATGGTCCAGTCTTCTGGCCCGTCCTGTTGCTGGACTCGAGTGACTCGCACAAGGCGAGTCCCCGCGTGCATACAGCTTGCCAACACCAGCATTGTATGTTTCGTCTGCAGCTCCTGACAGCTGAGTAGTTGGAGTCGCCAGACACCACCACCAAGACCTTGCTCAGCTAGAACTTCGCCTCTTCGGGTAGCATGGTAAACACGCAGACTTTCGTCATAACTCCCAGTCAATATAATTGGCGTATCGTCAACCGACGGCACCGGTAGAGGAAGAATCGCCGTAACTCCAGCCGTGTGATGACGGGCACGATCATCGTGTTCGAAAAGCAGGTTCATTGTTGGTTGCTCTTGGGTATCCTGGTGCGCATCCCCATCTTGAACTTCAAATCGCCGAGTATGCAGGGATCCGAAATCGTTCCCCGTAAAAATGTAAGGTAGTGATTGGGTTGCAGATTCAGTATCAGTCGAGTTAGATATTGCAAGAAGGGCGACAAACCACACCTCAATCATCTGTCGAGCTTCGAAGGTTCCCCATTCTGTGATAGAATCCGGTTCCGTGATATCCTTGGTTGTGCCATAGACACTAGTTCGACCATCGGAGAATGTGACAGCGAAGCCATCCGCCTTCTCTGAGGACAGCCACTTGGGGGGAGTCCATGCAAAGAAAAGGGCGGGAACAGAGGGGTCTTCGTGGACGGACTTGGTCCAAAGTTGATGAATCGATGGCGTTGCACGATCCACGCTGAAGAGGGAAATATATCCCGTACTGCTGGCGATAGCGAATTTGTCCGTATCTCTCGGGTGGAAATGCAGATCAAAGACTGCGTACGGAAGAGAGACCTTCTGCACCAGTGATCTATCCAAAGAGATCAGCATCGGGTTCGCAGAAGCAATTCTTAGGCAGTCTTGACTCTTGAACTTACAATGACGATGTTTCGGGGTCTAGCTTCCAGAGCTGTATGCTGCCGGTCTTAGTTTGCTGGATTTCGTCTTGTGCGTTCTTCGTCTCAGACAGCAAGTATGTGCCTATGACGAAGTGATCGGGTACTTGAGGGCAAAACTCCAGACAGCTGGGTGGCTGATCGAGAAAAACGGTGGATGCCGACTTGGGCTGCTGGACATTGCTCATGTTTACCCGTGCCGATACTGAGCGTCGAAAATGTGTGCCGTCGATGAAATTGGCGCGGCACTAGAGCAGATTTCGATGCTCTTTAAGCGCTCTGTGCAACCTATTCTCTTTGGATATGGATTTCGCGTGATTCTGTGAAGCAATCGGTGGTTCTCCAAAAACTGAGTCCTCCTGATGGTAGGTGGGGCCGTCGGAGAAGATGGACCTCATAAGATGGAGGTGCTCATCCACAAGAGACACTCGTGGACGCCAGTTATGGTAGTACTGAGTACTGACTTAAGATAGGGAAATGCTAAACGCTTCGAAATGCATATTCTCATTCTACAAGAGGTTTGCGTATCTCGCGCGCTAGAGAACGACATGTGCTACGCATCTATACTGATATGTAAAATTATCAAGATCGGACATTGGCGGACTGCGTAGGCCATGTAATCCAAGGACCGATCTCAAGTTCTCTCACTGACGCGATGTTGAATCAAATCGCTACTCATTTATGCGTCAATCCGAATGAGATAGCAAAGTTGATGGACAGCTCGAGTTCGCTCTCACTGGAGCTGTCTTAGCAAGGCATAAAGAAAGCCTTAATGTGTACTTGTTTCGGTAGGAACAAACCTTAGGTCAGCTCGGGTAGCTGCGTATCTACCTAGGCAGAAGCATCCATGTCTTACCCAAGATGATACTATCCTCAGATCTGGAATTCCTGCTCATACCCACCGCAATATTTTTCCGGCCAGCGCTCATCGGGGGGAGGATCTTACATCCACTTACGCTTAAAGCTGGAACGTACAGCTACCTTGTCAGAACAGAGCTCCTCCGGAATCACGATTCACGACGCTGCCTCGCCTTCCTTTTCAATTGATAGTGTCCCCGTCCTCCATGAACTCAATGAAATGAGAGCAAGATGAACCCTGGCTTTCGATCTGAGGATGTCTTCTCTGACGAGTCCAGTTTCTACGGTAAATGCGGATCTATTTGCCCCGTCTCCGACTACCCAAACATACCAGTCATAGTAATAGCCTGCGATAGGCGACGAAGAGGAGCAGACGCGGCTCAAAGAACTAGATGCGACCTTTGATCCCGAGCCATACTGGGCGAATGTTCACCCGCGGCTTCTGTCGACCATTCAATATACATCCACTGCACCACAGCACAAGGCAGAGCCAGAGGATCCTCCCGCAGACGACAATGACGTGGAGGGATCGTCCTTCCGTCCACGGGACAAGCGCGGACGTGCAGAGCCCATCGCAGCCTTCTTGTCACGCTTGGCTCCCTCAAGAACCAGATCCTCAGACGCCGGGCCGTGGATCTGGATGCGCAAGTCTCGCGCACAGGGGGGAGACGGCGATATCGCCACCTTGGTGAGAGAGGGCAATGCGCTGCTCCAGACCTACGAAGAGGAGGCATCTGAACTCCGCAGTGCCCACGACAAGTCCGGCGCAAAGACCAAGGCGGCGTTGACGCGCAAATTGAATCCTTTACGTCGGACTTTAGAGCAAGACATCTTCGGCCTCGCTAAAGAGACGGGTGTTACAGCCGGTAAATGGATGCTTTTTCCATCAGTGGAACATGTGGATTCCGCGTGGAAAAAAATTGTTACGGCTCTGGACAAGGGAGAGCTAGGGGATGCCGCCAAGGTCGCTACGGACGATGGGTCAGGTCAGGCCCGTCTAATTTGCGTTTATACAGATGACTTTAGTGACAAGAAGGATGTGAAGCGAGTGTTGAGCAGCCTCGTTGAGCACGGGCTTGTCGACAAGGAATCCCGCCCGATTTACTATAAGTGTGATGCATATACTCATCTGGACATCAAGTCGAATAACGACTACGGCTTAAAGGCGAGCTTGTTCTCCAGCCGCGACGTTCTCTCTGGGAAGATATGAGTTAAAAACAATCAGAATTTGGAAAACGAAGGATGATAGGTGGAACAATTCAATGCGCCGGGGTATCTATGTGTTTGTACAAGTCAATGAAAAATGCGGGGGACAGCAAGGATACGGAAAGGCCGTCACGCTGAGAACCTTGGTGGTCCATGGTGTCGAGTGCTGAATGCAATGCGAGAGAGAGGAAGCTCATGAGCCGCGGGTCAACTCTCTAATTCCCAGGTATGAGCAGGTGCAGGCGCAATCAGTGCAGTTGGAGATGATGTCGTGCGAATCTCTCATCCGGGTCCAGGCTGATCACTCCTCCTCTATTGATTTCGTCATGACTCTCTCACAAGCAGCTCGCACTTCGGCGACACCTTTCACCTCGCGCCAGGCTTCAAGCAGATGCTTCACTTCATCCCAATCTTGATCCGCCTCCCCTTGTTTTCCGGCCTCGATGAGCTTCTCCAAGCGCCCCGGGGCACTGAGTACCCATCTGACGGTATCTTTCGCCGGATCGCTGGTCTTTGGAGATTCGGCTTCCTTTTCCTCCTTGATACGACGCCTTTGCTCCTCGCCTTCTTTAATCAATGCGCCTGCAGTCTCGGCAACAAAGGCAATAGTAGGGCCCAGAGTCTTCGTCATCGTCAACGGCGTCCCACGTTCATCCATACTCCTTCGCATTTTCCCAATCGTCTCAACAGCACGTATCAACTTTGAATAATTGTCGTAGACCAAAGCCTTTCGCTCGCCATCCAGGGTGCGAATGTCCCCCACCAACGTGTTTTCGGCCTTGAGAATCGTAGCAAGTGACGATGTAGAAAGGAGATGATCGACGTAGCGTTGCGGGTCAAAGTCCGCATTGTCCAATTCGGTCCCTGAAGCTAGAGCATCTGAATTGGAAATGTCCCCCGCATCGGTATTCCGAGGCACACTGCGCGATCGGAAACCTCCCCCGGGCACAGAGGAGTCAGGACCAGGGGGCTTTAGATTGTAGTAATCACGGAGAGCGGATCGGTTGCGACGTGGATTGGGGGAGATCGCGCGACCAGTCGTCGGTGTCGATGAGGCACTCAGTCCGCCAGCGAAGTTTGTGTTTAGCACATCGAGAGACGGCCGGGCGGAATTGGGTGTTGGTGAATGAGCTCGCGAGGAGGTAATTGAGGGCCGAGGAGAGGAGATTGTGGACATGGTGCTACTTGTGACTGTCGAGGCTGAAGAATGTCTCGGCTCTCTTCTTTGCGATCGTACTTGTACAAGTGCAACGGTGGCCGTTGTTGCTGATTGCTGGCGTGGAGATGGATGATCTGAAGAGGGCGGCTGAAGCTGGCCCCGTCATAAATTCCCGGGGTTAAGCGGTGGGCTCATCTGCGCTGGAAATCATATCGCAGCTTCCTTCGAATCTGTGATAAGAAGCAACCCACTGAGCACCGCGATCGAAGGAACAACGCAGATCGTGGTGACATATGTTATAAAAATGACCAGTGCAGAGCAGATCGCCGCGCAAATAGTGAGCTCAATGTCTCTTGCTGTTTCGCCTTCCTGGCTCAACGCCTTCTTGGCGAATGCACAGCGTAATATACCTCTGTCGGCACTCACCAAAACAGCCCTTTTTCGCGTGCTCGCCTCGGATATCCGTGAGTCACTAACGGCTGGTGCAACCTCTGTCTTTCCCGTGGATATCTCGGACCCGAATGTTCAAGAAAGACGACTTCTAGGCTCTATTCCTGTTCAGGTCCTAGACATCGAAGATATAGGATCGAGTCTGTGGAGCCAGGTTGAGGCCATCGAACGCGTCGAACGTGGCGAAGCGATACGTGGGCGTGAGATCATTCGCACCGTCAATGTCGAAGGTGATGGCGAGGAGAGAGAAAGTGGCAGCACGAACAGTGCGAGCACGGCTGGACATCCCAGCGCATCCGGAAGCAATGGCAATGGGCCTCATCGGCTGATTCTCCAGGACGCCAAAGGCACGAATGTAGCTGCCATTGAGATGCAGCGCATCGAAGCCATATCCGTGGATAAGCTACCCATTGGCAGCAAGTTACTGTTGCGTAATTTGACTGTCGCACGAGGTATGATTTTGCTGGATTCGGGATGCTGTACACTACTTGGCGGCAAGATCGAAACCCTCGACAAGACCTGGAGGGAGGGAAGAAAGGCCAGACTTCTGCAGAGGATTGATTCAATGGCAAATGAACCTTGAATCAATGGAAAAGCCTTTCGTCGGCTCGGTGGGAGAGACTACCATTGACGTATTCACTGTTGCCTTGTGCCATAATCGTGTAACGTCTAGGGCATATCAGAACGTCATGGGATCTATTTGTGAAGGGAGAATGGCAGCATGATATGCGTGAAGCTTTTCTTCCTTTACTCATTACAAATAAGTTTCATACATGAGCGGATGGTGCTATCATATGCGATCATAAATGATCACCCCATGCTGGACACTCCGTGCCTCAGTTCCTCCCAACCCTCCTTTTTCCACGGCGCCACCATGATAGCTCGGAATCCATCATCTGCTGTCCCAGCTTGCGCGTAGGCCTGACAGAGGTCGGTGGCATCCAAGCTACCATGAGGTGGAACGCACCGCAAAGCACGTTGAATGGCCATCTCTGCTGGATAAGAGCTGTCTGAAATGTTGGAAAGCTCCATCCAACCCTGTGGCTGTCCAGGAGACAACATAACGGCCGCAGTGGCTTCACCAACCCGCCGGAGATCTTCAGGGAGGCTTGACTTCTCGTTAAATCCCATGGCTGAGATCGCCGCGAGTAGCTTAACAACTTTGGCACGATCATGAAGCTCGATATCGTCACGCGTGATGATATTGTGAAGGTCAGCCTCAACGGCATCAATGGCATCACGATCTTCGTCGACAAGTGCAATCGCTCCGAGAAGCGTTACGGCACCAACGTGCTCAGGATTACTCTCGACACAGTCAAATAATTGCTGGCGTGCGAGAGAACGCTCTTCTTCGCCGCCCTTTGCCCATAGTACTTGGGCCAAAAGACAGACAACATCTGGGTCATTGTCGGCTTCTTGAAGAGCTTGACCAAACATGTCAATAGCTTGATCCATTAATTTCAGGAAGTAGAATGCCAGGCCTGCCGTGAGGTGTGCCGACAATCGTAGTTTTCGGCACACATCGGCGTCAAACGACTCAGCATCATCTTCTCCTGACAGCGTGAGTGCAGTCTCGGCTTTTTCAGCGGCATCTTCATAACGCTGATTTGCAAGAAGCACGCGAGCAATGTCTGCATTTGCTTGGGCGAATTTCAAGAGTGATGAAGGGGACTCGGTGTTCTCAAACTCTGCCTCCATAGCCGAGCAAACAACCTCTAGGCTGGATTCGGCGTCGGCCATTTCGCCCATTCTTTCGGCCAACAAGGCTGAGAGATGCATAAAGGGAAGGTGGGATGGATCTTGTGAGCAGAGCTGTTGGAGAGCGAAGAAGGGTTGGATCAGCTGTGATACTTCGTTTGATGCTGAAGAATCTCCAAGAAGGTGGTCAAATAGGGTCAAGGTGTATTGACGCTTGGGTAACATAGCAGATGAAGTCGCGATATCGAAGGCATGCTCGAAAAGCCCCCGCGCTTCGGCCGCATCACCGTAGAGAAGCGCAAGAAGACCTTGACCAACCCACGCTTGAGCGTAATCTGGATCAGTCGACTGGGCACGCGTAAAAGCCTCGTTGGCAAGCTGAATATCATTATGTAGAAGGTACAGCGCACCCAAGTTTGTCCAGACTTGTGCGCTTCGGTCATTCAGATGGAGGCTTCTCACGAAAGCATGCTGGGCCACCTTGGGACTCATGGCCGTCGTCACGACTGCAAGGGAGTTCCAAAACTCTGAATTGCCGGCCTCCAACTCAATTGCGCGCTTAAAGCATTGCATTGATGCCCTCAAGAACTTTCGAGGCTTCTTGCTCTTTGTCCCGTGTTCGCGCTGCACAGTCCTGTATGCCCTGTGCTCCGCCCATCCTAGGTTGTACCATGCAACAGCTTGCGCATGAGGGTCCTGCTTTGACACGGAGAGGGAACGTTTATAGGCCAAGATTGCCATAAAGGTGCATGAGTCAGGCGATTGGTCCTCAACATTCTGATTTGCGAGCCAATCCTGACCCACACCATCAATGTCTGTCATGACATCGAAAGCTGTCGGGTCAAGATCAGACTCCAGCAAAGACTTGCAGTCCACAGAAGAAAATTTTCCAATTTTCTTCTTGATGAAGGTCATGTACGAGCAAGCATCTCCAACCGATTTCCAAAGATTGAAAATATTGCTGTCTACAGTCACAAGTGACCCCGCTACTTCAATCGACTTGCAAGCGAGCTCTGCAGCATCATTGAACAGGCCCGAATCGAGACTTTTCCACGAGCTTTCGGTCAAGGTCTGGAGGAGTGCAATTGAGACGCCGATGTCGTTCGGGCGAGCTGCGAGCACACTCTCATAGCTCGCAATTGCGTCGTCGTACATGCCGAGCTCACGCTTCACATTGGCCATCATATACCTCGCGAACCAGATGTGCTCTTGATCTTCCTTGGACAGTGTCAACTCCAGCTCTTGCGCATGTTCGAAAGCCTTCGTGGCTGCAATGTATCGGCCAGAGTGATGGTAGCTTTCTGCTAATCCGACCCAGGAATGATAGTCTTCGGGGCTGATCCGCAACGCGGCTTGGAATGAGACAATGCTCTTCGCGTATTGCTGTCGATTGATTTGGACAGTGCCAAGAGCTGCATATGGCCAGCTGTGCCCCATTCTTTTTGAACCTGGGGCTGGCTTAGCATATCCCGAATCAACGACCCTCTGCGCAACTGCCTCGACCAGATCCCATTCCTTCTGATCTGCGAAGCCTCTTGCAAGTCGTTCTGCAGCTTCTGTTTCCGCGGCAGACAGCTCGAAAGCCTTGTGGAAACATCTGCGTGCTCGAGGCTTGTCTTTCTTGTAGTCCGCATAGTAGAATCCGAGGCTGGTGTATGCTGGTGCAAAATTCATGTTGGCCTTGATGGAGGCCAGGAAGCTGGCATATGCGCCATTGCGATCCTTACGCGCTGCTATAGAAGAGTCCAACTGCCATTGACAGTAGCCTATTCGGTAAAGAAGCTCCGATCTAAAGGATTTGTTTCGTGGCTGCTGCTCGTTCAGGTGATCAAGAGCGCTCTGCAGGCCGTCTAGACTGGTGTCCAAATCACCGCTCAGAGCCTTACACCAAAACAACTCGCCACGGATTTTGACGTTGCTGGGGTCGCGCTCCAATGCACGGCTCAAGAAGTCTGCCGCATTTTGATAATCCTGGTCGACCTTCAAAACAAGACCGATGCCCAAGAGACAAACTGTAGAGGTAGGCTTCTGTTGGAGGATCTGTTCGAAAATAGACCTCGCTTCTGGGTGGTGTCTCGGCGATTGGTATGAGATTAAGGCGTTCGCAAGAATGATATTCAAGGCATCCATAGTGTTTTGGGACTTCCAGCCAGTCAATTTCACAAAGTTAGCCACGTTTCGAAGACCTTTGCGAGCAACATCTACCGCGCTCTCGTATTCCTCGAGAAATAAGTAGAGGTCAGCCATGATGCGATGAGCAATTGTTGAAGACGGGGCTGCCTCAAGGCCCTCGGTCATAAGAATCAGCGTGTCCGCAAATCCTGCATGGCTGGCTTCATCAGCGTCGAAAGAGTCGACAGTCTCTGAACTTTCGGCATCCTTGTGGGAGTCACTCTTGTCCAGTGGCTTTCCATTGTCAGTTTCCTCCTGCGGGAATGGAGACAATTCACTGGCAAGGAACCCCTTCAGGACCTTTGCCAGCCCGGTGTCGGGGAAAAACTCAATGTATTCGAGCAATACACCAAGATCCCATTCGGAGTATGATTCGATATCTTTCCACTCAAGCACAATGTTCCAAGCGAGCTCAAAGGGATGTTTGATGATAACCATGTCTTGCGCCGCACGCAGGACCTCCTTCCTTTTGGCTGGCTTTTTCCCTGCGCCAAGGAACTCGAGCTCCTCATAAGCACGAATCAACAGCTTCTCTTCGTACTGGCGACGAATGGCATCATCGTTAGTCCAGTCGATGATACCGCGGTACAGATCCTCGAGCTGGCTTTTTCTGAAAGCGTCCCGTTTCACCTCCAGGGTGACATTTTCTTTAGTCGCACCCAGGCGGGTCCTTCGTTCACCAATCTCTCGGTTGATGTATTCTTTTTCGAGCGATTCAGTAATCTCGATCATACGAAGATAGGTGAGGGAGGGATGAGCGAGTCGGCCTTCAAGGAAAGAGTAGAGGGGAGAATTAGGGAGTTGAAGTTCGAGAGCCTTGCGGTATTGAGCTTTATCGTTTTGCTTGCGAGCCAATTTGATGTACTTGTCAACGACATCCTGGCATCGTTCTTTCTCATTACTGAGACAACAGAACGGTTAATGATAATCTCATGGGGGATGGACTCAAAGCAATCATACCTATCCGCGAAGATGATACCAAGCTTCAGCACCGCGTTATGGTATGCATCCAGCTTTGACCCGCCCTGCTTTTCGTACAAGTTGATTAATCCTTGCCATGCAGTGCGATCGCTATCCTTGATCCTCGTTGCAGCCAAATATGCCGCTTCCGACGCCTCAAAGTTGTTCAGTCTGTCGTTTGCAAGTCCAAGGAAAACATTTCTGGTAAAATAATGCAACAGCGGGATTAGCTGAGTAAACTTGAACAAAAGAACCTTCCACGACAATCACTTACGCATGATAATTTTGGGGATCGCCCTGAACGATGGCCCTGGCCTTCTCAGCAGCACCAACATAATCCTTGGCGTCCAAAGCTGTCCTGACAGCCTTCAATGCGGCCTTGCTTGACATGATCCCCGATCGCGCTTTGTCTGGGAGGAGCGGGGAGGTTCTTGATGTGGCGGAGATCTGATGGTTCGATCGGTTAGCGCAGATACGTCACGGACCGGCAGGCTTATCGGGTTGGTTATCGGGCTGCCATGCCAGGGTTGGGGTCAGCCGCTCTCCGCATGAGAATCACTGGCATCGCTGCTCTTCGCTCTGAACCGAGAAGACATTTCGGTGCACATATCTCCTTGTCGTCGAGTCAGTGCTTAATCTGTGGCTGTCTTGACACCGGGGAACTCGACACTCACGCTTTGGGTTCAAGCCTGCCCTGCTCTCTGCCTGCTAGCGACTGGTACTGGTCGTTCGTTCTATAGGGCTGCGCGCTACCGACGAGCCTGAAGCCTATGAGGAGCATCTGGTCGGAGACGGCGGTTCAAGACAAACCACAACTCGCATCACACTCTGTTGAAGGTTATAACTAGGCATCAAATTTGCTTCGTGCATCGGTTGCAACTATCAAAACGAGCGGGCTCGCCAACTTGCGCCGTAACTTCAAATATGGGTCTCCTGCACCTCCGCGTGGACGGAAAGGTGTTTCGCGATACTGAGAACCGAGAGATTGTTTTGAGAGGCATCAACGTCGCGGGAGATGCCAAATATCCGAAATCACCTGACATCCCTTCCTATATCTACGAAGGCTTCTTCGAGGCAGATGACGTTTCCTTTGTGGGCCGCCCATTTCCGCTAGATGAGGCACACACGCATTTCAAGCGACTTCGTAAATGGGGTTACAATGCAATTCGATATATGTTCACGTGGGAAGCAATCGAGCATTCTGGTCCGGGAATCTACGATGAAGAATGGATTTCGTTTACGATTGAAGTCCTAAGAATAGCGAAGCAGTATGAATTCTACGTCTTCATGGATCCTCATCAGGACGTTGTGAGTCGAGCCGAAGTCTCCATATCGAGGAATGTGATAAATAGCTGACCATCACAGTGGTCTCGTCTATCGGGGGGTTCGGGTGCACCTATGTGGACACTGTATGCGGCTGGATTGAATCCTAAAGCATTCAAAGCCACCGAAGCTGCTCTGGTCCAAAATACTCAGGACAACCCCGCTGAGTTCCCGAAGATGATTTGGAGTACGAACTATACTCGCTTAGTTTGCCAGACCATGTTCACCCTGTTTTGGGCCGGCCGTGACTTCGCGCCCAAGGCCGTCATCGATGGTATGAACATTCAAGATTATCTCCAGTCTCACTTCATCGCAGCATGTAAGCACTTGGCACTTCGAATCCATGAAGCTGCCGATATTGAGCACAATGTGGTGATTGGATGGGAGACTATGAATGAACCTCATCGCGGTCTCATTGGATTCCAGGATATCTCTGTGGTTCCCTCGGATCAGCAACTCCAACTTGGAACTTCACCTACCGCATTTCAAGCCATGCTGACAGGATCTGGCCGAGCATGTGAGCAGAATACTTGGGCATTTGGCAGCTTTGGCCCCTACAAGACAGGCACAAAACTTGTCGATCCGGAGGGGCAATCTGCCTGGCTGCCCACCGACTACGACGACAGCAAGTATGGATGGAGGCGTGATCTTGGCTGGAAATTGGGCGAGTGCATTTGGGCTCAACACGGTGTTTGGGACCCAGCTACAGACACTCTGCTCGTGAAAGATTATTTCTCGAAAGTTCCAAGCACTGGAAAGCCCCTGAGCTACGAGATATTCACCAATTCTTATTTCATGGATCATTATCGCACTTATCGTGACGCGATCCGAGACGTTTGGCCAGCCGCGATTCTACTTTGCCAGCCCCCTGTGATGGAAGTGCCTCCTGACCTGAAGGGAACCAAGGATGATGACCCTAACATGGTTCACGCTGTTCACTATTACGATGGTCTCACGCTCCTGACGAAACATTGGAACCGTCTTTACAATGTGGATGTCATTGGTGTCCTGCGAGGCAAATACTGGGCTCCAGCATTCGCTGTGAAAGTGGGAGAAACGGCGATTCGCAACTGTCTGCGCGATCAATTGAAGTTCCTTCGCGAAGAGAGTCTGAAGTATATGGGGAATCATCCCCTTCTCTTCACTGAGATCGGCATTCCCTACGATATGGATGATAAGAAGGCCTATGACACTGGAGACTACAGTAGCCAATCCAGTGCAATGGATGCCAATCATTTTGCTCTCGAAGGCAGCACTGGCAATGGATTTACGTTGTGGCTGTACCAAACCGAGGTGAGTTTTTTTTTTCTTTATCCTGTCCGTTGTCGCGGGAAATGACTTAGCGCTGACATCTCTCGCAATCAGAATAATCACCAATGGGGTGATCTATGGAACGGAGAAGACTTGTCGATATACTCTCGAGATGATCTGGAACTTCCACTCACAGCCACTTACAATTCACTAAATCCGCAATCCCCAGCATACTCTGAAAGCCACAGCAATGCCGACGAGCCAGAAGTTGGTCCTCGAAACCTCAAGCGGGCGTTGACTAATCCGTCAATCGCCAGTGTTAGCTCGCAGACACCCAAAGGGTATCGGGCTGCCGAGGCATACATTCGTCCGAGTCCGATCTACGTGAGTGGGTCTTTGACGAGCCATGTCTTTGACCTTCGTAATTGTATGTTCACGATGACTCTAACGGCAGACGTTGCGACGAAATCCGACGCACCGACGGAGATCTACCTGCCCGAATTTCACTTTCCGGCGAGTAAGATTGTGGTTGCGGTCAGTGGTGGTAAATGGCAAATCGATTACCAGGAAATCCAGTCTATCAGGGTACCTCGATTGCAATGGTGGCATGCGGAAGGCGAGCAGAGCATCAAGATCGAGGGTATCAAACGCAAGCCCGGAGAGTTGAACACTTCATCAAGTGATGAGGCCTCTTACTTGGAACGATGCGAGAAGGGCGATTGCCGTCTCATGTAATGCAGCATATTCCTGTATGCGATTACCGAGAGTTTTCACCCCTGCTTATAGTACCGGTCACTGTGTGATGCGTTTCTGGCGACCTTTTCATTGCTCGTGCTGATTTGTGGAACAATGCTGCAATTTTTGCTCGGATCTCTGAGAAAACAGTTTGAAGTTCAAGGTTGATAGGCGCCAATCGGGTATACTTTAGTGCGTGCCTCTCCATCGAAACTGGTGTGTAGCAGCAACTTCCAACCGAAGTACCGGAGTCTGTCTGAAAATTGGAACCAGCACTGGATATTGTGGATAGAGGCGAATCTGTTTGTACAGCCTGTACTCCCCTGGTCCGCGATGGCGGAAGTATATATTTCTCAGTTCTCAACGTCTACGGTTATTGACTCTCGGGAGTGGTATCCTTTAAGCAAATGCAATGGAAGCAGCCCGACCATATGTCCGGGAACAAATTGTCGCACAGAGCCTTATGGATGGCTTCAATGTGCTCATATCGGGCACTCGGTTATCGTGTCCACGCTACCATCGCTACCTGCTTTCGAATCTATACCAGGGCTGGCGAGTATTGGACTCCTGTCTGGATCGACCGTGTTGCCTTACGTAGGCGCCGCGCAGGCGGACCGACCTCCTGTGGGCCTCCTGCGGGCTAATCTGAAGGCGGTGGGTATATTGGCCGCAGCATTTGAGAGGGGCACTGATCGATAACAAAGCAACAAAGGTGAAATCGGTTGCAAAAGTAGTAGGCACTAGGCGGCATAGAGTTGCACAAAAATAGCGTAAATCGATCATCTGGACCTCAGCAATCTCATCAGCAATCAAACAATAGCACAGTTGCGCGCTGAAATCCGCGAATGAGTGAGGAGAAGCGGTGAGCCTCGAGACGACCATAGCCCGTGGAGAATCCTCAGCCCGGACCAGCAGGTTACCGAACTTCTCAATCGGCGGCTTTCGACCTTCCATCTTTCCAAACAGGCTCTGACAACTTGCTTGGAGAATACTCCGTTCCCACCAGACTCTGCGTCGATCAATTGATCACACACGTATCTGTTGAACTCCGTCCAAATCACTCGAAAACACCGAACTTGAATGGCCGTTGCTGCTGTGTCCGACTGCCAAACAATCTCTAGGACATGATCAACGGCCATATCAATTACCGCAACACGCCCTGATAACTTCGTCGCTAGACTGAAAGATACCACAAAGTTCTTAATACGAGACCGACGATCCCGCAAAGACAATCGCAATCCGGAGCTCGCTCTGGGCGACTCATCGCGGGTGAGACAATTTCGACGGGCGTTTCCCCAACCTCCGATACCTACCTCCGTGATTCTCGATCAACGCAGCGGCACATCACCGCGACAATAGACCAAGATGGCCGCCGAAGATCTCTCAGAAGCCGGCATGGTGGACATCATCCGCGCTCTGGAGGTCATCCACAGTCCCACGTCCACAAACGCGCTGCGAAAAGAAGCCTTGTCCTTCGTTGAGACCTTGAAGGAGAACGAGGCTGCAGCTCGCAATGGGTTCCTTCTAGCTTCGCGCAAGGATCATGCCGCTGTCGTGCGATACTTTGGTCTAACTCTACTCGATCACGTGTTGCGCCATCTCTCATTCACAAATCCCGAGGAATCTGCAACCCTTCGATCGATGATCTTGCAACTGGCGGAAAACATCCGTCCAGAGGATCCGAGCTACTTCCGTAACAAGATCCCACAACTATGGTCAGAGGCAGCGAAGAAGAGCTGGGGTTTGGACTGGGTGGATATGGACGAAGCCCTTGTCAAATTCTGGGGCGTCTCGTTGGTACACTATGAATTGGTGCTTTCAGTGCTGGAGACATTGTCGGAAGATGTCTTTTTCCGCGAGGATACGGTCTCGTCATTGCGCGGCACTGAGCTGAATCGCGCACTTGTCGAGATCTTTACGCCTGCTGCTATTGTGGAACAGATTCACGCCGAAAAGACTCCCAACTCGGTTCGGCGATGTGGACAAGAAGGGTGGTTGGTGCGAATCTGCGGGTTTTTGGATGACTGTGTGCAGAATGTATCTGCTTCTTCTGAAGCACGCGACGGAGCCGTCAAAGCTCTCATGACTTTAAGATCAGCACTGTCGTGGTCAATTTACAAGGCCGTCATTGCGGGTCAAGTCGTGGCCAGTATTTTCAGGGCACTGACTTGTCAGGATGAGCAAGTCTTGTTGGTATGTGCGCAGCTCACTCTGTCAGCGCTCATGTCTTGAAGCCTCTAACCTTCTATCGCAGGCCGCAGTTGAGGCATTACATTCGCTGTATGGTCGGAATAACATGGGAAATGAGGAGTCCCACGGCCTGGTCTGTCTCATATTCGAAAACGATTACCTGAGCACACTTCAGAACCTGTATCAATGGTCAGTAGTGGGCCCAGAAGATATCGACGAGCCCAAATATTTGATTTCGAAGAAGCTGTCAGAGGTTAGTAAGCTGGAAAATTGTGCCACCGCGTGTGGCAGAGTGGCTGACACATCCCCAGATGATCTCCTATATTGCTGGATGTCTTGAAGATGAGCGATTCTTGCGCGACACAATGCATCGTCTTGATCTTCCTCCCTTCCTCAACTTTATGTTGACCATCATGCAACACCAAAGTCTGACCGTTTCCATCCCTTGCCTTCATCTCTGGTCGAGGCTCCTCAACGTGCAAAAAATCGGAACCATGCAATTCGTTGTTGACCAAACCCACGTGTTTCTCGGCATCTGCACTCAACGTTTGATACGCTGGGAATCGCTCCCTGCCGATTCTGAGGATCCCACAATTCAATTCTTGGTGGAAGACATTGACACAATTCCGGAAAGACATGCATTCCTCGGCAACTACCGTCGATACTGCTCGGCAATCATCGAAAGCATCACGCAGAAGCGAGCCCGGGAGGCCGTTCACGCGATTCTTGCACGTGTCGATGAGAATCTTGACAATCTCTACAATGGTGTCGAATCATTCCAAAGTAAGATGTTCCGTGGCTTGTACGGTGACCAAGCGTTGGTTTTGACCAATGAATCTGCAGTGCAAAACTACAGCAAATCGTCGATTCCGATGATGCGAGCCGACGCGCAGTTTGCTGTGGTAGAGGCAGTGATGAAGGGCTTCAACAAATGGGTCGAGGCCCATGGAAAGGCGCCGCAGCAGGATGTGAGTTCTCCACTTGTCATCTTGTGGCATTTATACTAATCCATGACTCCAGGAAAAGGAACGGAAAGAATTGGAGTATATAGTAGAGAATTGGGCGTGCAGGCTTATGGAGCGGAACTTCCAAGTAAGTACTACCCTTGCCCATAGCGCGACTCGTATGAAGCTTACACTAATCAATTTCACCTTTTAGGATCCGATGATCAAGCAGAAGGTCATAAAATTGGTTGTCGATATCTCCTCAAAAGCTTTGGACAATCATCCAGCATATGCCCTGAAAGTCCTCGAGCACATTCTCATGACTCGTCTTCCCGACCAGCCACAGTACCCTGTCTACGCCGAGGCTGTCAAGGAGCTGCACGGGCTGGCTAGTCATGAGCTGCGCCGGCTTGCGATCCGTTACGCCGACTACTTCTCTACGTTCTACGATCTGCTTGAGCCTAAAATACGAGAGATTACGCAGGCCAATCATGTTGATGACAAACTTCAAATGGAGCTGACCTCGATTCTCCTTATTATAATTCAACGCGCCAGCAATCTCGACCCAAATTTGCGTCACAGTCGGCTGACAGGCTTTTTGACCCCTATACGTGAGGCATGGCAGGACCAAGAATTCCGTCGCATGAGCTCGACATTCGAGGGCTTCTGTGTCATGTTGGGTCTTGAGAATGTCGGATCATATATGCAGACCAAGCAGGCTCACAAAATAGAGGACTGGTCTGCTGTTGCTCTGGATAATGAAGGAAAGGTGGTTCAGGAGGAAATGACTCGGAAGTTCCAAATGTTGCCCTTGCGTGGGACTAAGACCATGCTTGCAGTGTCCACAGACAAGTTGCAAAGAACCTCACCAGCCTACCAGGTGGCATGTGACATCTGGCAAGACTTGATCCCCCAGATCCTCCCAACCATGGTTCAATTACTGACTCACGCGCACGCTTTCCACAACCCAGCTAACTGGGCTGTGAGCAATGAGATGCGTGCTGTGGTCGAGCGGATCCTCACAGATCGGTTCTGGCAAGCCGGTATCTCGACTGGCAGTCGTGATGAATTCTATGCCAAAATTACGGCGTCCAGATCTACGCTCGAAGGCTTTGCGTCGTCTGTTCGTGGAAAGATCCGCGCAGTTCGAGAATCATGTTACTCAATGCTGTTCAGCATGAGTAGGATGCGCGATCATTTCTATGGGTTTGCGGAACTGCCAGGCCCTTTGTCCGAGGCCCTCTTCAAGGATGCCGAGCACCTTTCTTCACACCAATTTTCTGTGCTTCTCAATATTTCGCGCTGTCTGATCGACGACTGTCCGGTCAGGTACCGCGCACAATTCTTACCGCCAATGCTCTCCACTCTGTTCCGTAGCCTCGACCGCAAGATTACCACCGAGTGGGAAATTATTGAGCAGCGGAAGAATGGAGGGATTGAAGGCGACCTCACGGATGAGATGAAGTCGGAAAGCGTTCTTCGCCAGCTGACGTACGCGGCTGTGATCATGGTTGCCAGCCTGTTCGATCCCCAGCGCGGAGGTAAGAAACATATTTGTTCCCCAGTAAAGAGCCTTTGTGATTAAAGGCGATCACAATCCCTTCGTCTCTGAGTGGCAGGTTCTGCTGCTCAACAAAGACTGACATTCAATTCACATAGACCCGGATCGAGCGGAGTCAGACCCCAGTGCGCCGCAATCCCCTCCTGAATTGTCAGACTCTATCCGCCACTTTGTGCTCTCGTCGCCCGAAATCTTTGAGCCTGTCATGCTGTTTTGCACTCACGCTCTTCGAATGCGCGACACTCGTTGCTGCAGCATCATCACCCGAGTGGTACGATCCATTCTGGCTGACTTTGCGCCTCCACACAACAGCCCCACGATCGCCACCATCCGCGAGTTCATCTGCACCGATGTTTTGCAGGCCTGCATCTCTTCAGTCCACGAATCCTACTTCGTGGACATGCAGAAGGACCTAGCCCAGCTCATTGCCTCGATCTGGGTGCTCTACGGCGTCTGCAGCGAAACGCCTCGGCTGGTATTCCTCTCACTACCGGGCATTACCCCGGAGAAGGTCTCACATACGGAGGTCTCCCTCCAGCGATGCACATCCCCACGCCAGCAAAGAGCTCTGGTCCTTGAGCTTTTAGAGCCTCTGCGTGGTGTGAGCATCGCCGAGCAAGGGAAGATCTTGGGCTCGCGAGAGGAGCGGCGCAAAGCACGCACTGCGATTCAAAATCGTTACCTGACCAATGAGATGGAGACTCAACAGGAAGTCCAGCGTGTTGATATCAACGATGGTCCCGATCTCTCAGGGGTTGCTGACATGTTTGGCTGAACTAATTGACGGCCCGGGGGGTCTTGACTACTGCGACCTCACGTCCCTCTTGACACCTGCAGACTGAACTATTTTGGAATCTCCCTTGATATGACTGGTCTTTTCACAAGCTGAGACTCCAATGTAGACCCTCTATCTTTCATTTTCTCATCCCTTAACCTGTCGTTCCCGAAAGAACTTGACATGATATACTTGAACCCGGAATTTAGCGGTCTGGCTGTTCAATGCGTCCCGAGCTCATGTTCTCGATATGAAACATGCGTCTACATCGTTGAGAGGGGTTCCTCCCTTTTTTCTTTCTTTCTTTTTTTTTTTTTTTTTTGCTTAGCTACCGAATACCCCCGGCTGCGGCGCTTGGCCATTGACACACTATGGATATCCTTATTCAAAGATTACGAGGAAATCAAAAGCGTATATCTAACGAGGCGAAGCCAGAGAGCAGGAAGTAGGTGATACTAAAGACAGAGTGTGAGATTTTGAGCATACAAAACCCGAACATTGAAGTCTTCAAGCACTCAAGGTTCCACATGCGTGCGTCAGAATAAGAACCCAACAATTAGGCAGAACCCATGCGTACCTCGACTTTTGAGCAGAATTGTCAGTAGTCAGTACTCACTGACTCAGTACAGCAACAGCTTTACTTGAGGAGTTGGACTCTCCCCCGAAAACGCCATTCTCTCAAGCACATACCTCGCAATTCAGAATTGGATTTGGCCTTCACCTCCGCTTCAACCGAACCCCCACATAATCTGGGCAACTGGCAATTGACAACTGGCCAACTAAGCAGCTGACTGCTAACTTTGTTGCGTCCTGCTAAGTTGCTCACTAACTGTACCTTATCCACTCCCGCCCGAACGCTACCACGTCACTGGTGCCCAGCTTGTATCAGCTTGTGCGAGCCTTGACTGCTGCCAGCTACCAGACTCCGTTGCGACGTTGATCACCCCAGCGCCTACGAACAGCTTCTTTCTCATTCAAATTAAGTCCCCACATTGCCTGGATGTCGTCCGCTTCGCAAGGCAGTCTTCCTCCCTCCAACCACCCCGCTTCGAGCGGCAGCATCTCCTCCCACTCGTCTTCCACCTCAAGATCCGGTTCCCGCACGCCTCAAGGCAATTCAGGCGCTTCATCATACAGTCAATACTTTTCATACCCAGTCAGCCACGTTGTCTCCGGTCTTTATCGGCGATTGACCGATCCCAATACCCCCACGTCCACCATGCCGTCCTCGGTCCCATGGTCGACCTCATCGTCTTCCTCGGAAGTCTTTACACCGCGCCGAACAGCCTCACCCTTCCAGCCACCACCACTGACTCCTCTCACTCTGACAATCCCCCGCGGGGCGGAATTACTGCAACAGCAGCTTCTCACTCGCGCGCTCGCCGAAGAAATCCGCCTCCTCGTCCCACCCCGCCTCCAGCTCGCCGAGACCTGGCGTCTCGCATACAGTCTAGATCGCGACGGCGCCTCTCTCTCCACCCTCTACGACCACTGCCAGCAATTCTCCCATCGTAGCCCGCGGGCGGGCTACGTCCTTGTCGTCCGCGACTCCTCCCCTTCAGGCGCCGTCTTCGGCGCATACATGACCGACGTCCCCCATCCGGACTCGCAGTTCTTCGGCACGGGCGAATGTTTCCTCTGGCGAGCCAGCGTTCTTCCGCCTCCAACGAACCTGGGCCTCGCATTCCCGAGCGATGGCCCTCAATCGGTGGAAGCACTGGAGCGCGCAGGTCTTCCACCCCCACCTTCTGCGGATACGACCCACGCTGGACGATGGAGTACTTTTCGCAGTGACCTGCGCAGCAAGGGCAAGGTTGAATCCACGCCGACGCGGAACCTGAACATGAGTCTCAAGACCAATCTCGCTGCGGCCAGCGGCGGAGCGCTGGCGCCTCCGTCACCTTCTTCTATCGACACGCCCTCGCGAAGTGGGGCAAGTACGCCTGAGCGCATTCGATTTAAGGCCTTCCCGTATAGTGGTGTGAATGATTACATGATGTTTTGTGAGACCGGATTCCTCAGCCTGGGTGGCGGGTGAGTAATAAGATTCTCGGGTCTCTTCTTCAAGTATGATGCTTTTTCTATACGGGGACACCACCGCTGACATTTGAGTCATTTCTCTAGCGACGGTCGTTATGGTCTCTGGTTAGACTCAAGTCTCGAAAAAGGTGTCAGCTCCCACTGTCAAACATTCGGAAACGAGCCTCTCGCCGAAGAAGGCGAAAAGTTTGACGTTCTCGGCGTGGAGATCTGGTATGTAGGAGCGTAACCACAACTTGGATATGTGAGGCCTGCCTCGAGGGGTACTCAAGAGGAGAACGAAGTGTCGAAAGACGAACATTCAGGCAGTACAGGAGATAATGTAATATCACCTCGGGTGCAGTGCTTTCCATGAATCAGGTCTCGTCCATAACTGCATTTCCAGTGACCGATTGGAGTATAATTTGGAGCACCGCAACTACATGCCAAAGAGGGAGAGGTGATCGAGAATATAAAATAATATACCGAAGATAATCCATCACGTTTCTCCCCGGTATGGAAAGCCCAAGTCTCGTAGAGGATGTTGACAATTTTCATCTTCGAGTCTTCCAAGTCATGTGAATACTTCCCCTGATCGGTGTTCGCTACAAGCTACACAACTATGATTGCCGGATCTGTCGATCCAATTTGTCTGCGCGATGAGATACCATCAGTTAAGGTTGATTTACGGTGCCATGATGATTACTGTTGCTACACCCTTGCGACAACCTTAAAGTACTGCAGTACTACAAAAGGCAATTGAATTGGTCATTTATCGCAAACGATAAGGGGGTATGAATCATGATACAAGCATCCAAATACCTAGGAAATAGGGCGAAGGATAAGGAATAGGAAAAGAAGAAGTTGAAGAGAGTCGTAAAGTGCATGCAGCCACGGGCCAGTCGACTAGTAGGGCGAGTTGACAATGTCGTCCCTTCCGAGACGGCTGCTCCATCGGCCGCTGCGTGCGCGGTTAGGGGTCATTGGTCCAGCGATGCTCTCGCGGGTTGGCTTTCGGAAACTGCGCTTGGCAACCATGTTGACCTCATTAGGAAGCGCAACAATCACGTTCTTGTCGGAGCCGAAGCGGAAGTTGTCTGCCATGACGTCCTCTCCATAACGCTTGATGGTGTACGGGTCTTTGCGGCCCGCAATGATCTTTTTGAGGCTCCAGGTAACAATGAAGGGACCTGTGGCAGTGATGATCGATGTCTCTTGAGAATCCACACCGGTGTTAAAACGCGCCGGAGTGAATGACAAGGGCTTCTTCGTCTCATGCTGGAATTGAGCTACGTGAGCAGGCTGAAGACCGAGACGACGGGGCTGAGGCTTCGCGTCCTTGGCAAATGACTTTTCAAATCCAAGCTTGCCCTCGTTCTTACCCTCCTTCTGCAAAGAATCGATCAGAAGAAGATAAGTTCGGCAGGTGGCCAAAACCCAGCGACCATCCGCAGAGACGTCCAACCCAATAATAGGCTCGCCAAGAGCAGGAATGTGGGTCTTGGCGTTGATGCCCAGTCGATCGAACATGCGAATGTCACCTTTGTTGGAGGCCACAGCCAAGTATCCCTTGTCGGTGGTAGCCATAGCAGAGAAATCATTCTTGCTGGCATACTGCTTCAGATCGGACTCGACAAGCTTGTTGCCCGAAAGGCGCGGGTCGACACGGAATAGTGCGTTCTTCGAGGCACCCACGAAGGGCTGAGCGGCAGTCATCTGCGAGAATTTCTGTTCGAGTTCGTCAGCGAAGTGCTCTCGTGGAGGCAAAGAGACGATTGAAGACGGGCCATTTGAGGCTTACATTCTCAGGAGCAAACGTTTCGACAGGAATATCGTCATGGATCTTCCACTCATCGACGACCTTTCCGTACTCCAAATCCATGCGATAAAGGGCATTGGGGTCGTCGCCATTCTGGAGAATCATGTTGCGATCCTCTGCATGCAGCATGACCTTCTTTGGGCTGAACAACTTGCCCCCGGGCGTCTCAACCTTTGAAATTGTCGTAGAAAATTCCAGATTGTTGTTGGGTGTGTGCTTGAAGACACCAATCTTCGATCCGCGGACAACAAAGGAACGATCGTGTTTGTAGCCTACAGCGAGTTGGGAGTTCTTGTTGCCGTCTTGCTCGCGAAGATTGACATCGTCTTCCTCCTCGTCACTATCGTAGTGCTCGCTACGTTGCCCATCGTCCTGCTCACTTTCATCTTCCTCCTCCTCCTCCTCTTCTTCCTCTTCCTCGGGCTTGTCCTCCGCATCTTCCATAGTAAGCTCTTGGAATGCATCGAGCACATAATCACGGTCGTTCTCTTTGACCTTCTCCCACTTCAACTCGTTCAGTTGCTCCCAGAGTGCCTGCATCAGACCTTCCTGGAACCTCTCTTCTGAAGGCTGGTCCTTGAAGCGCAAGAGCCAGGAATACGCCGACCCATCTTCCGCATAATGATTGAAGATGAAGGAAAGGTACTCAAAGTTGAAGACCGGGTTGATATCACCCACAACTGCCTGGCCCAGCCATTCCTTATCCTTGCAACTGATCTGCAGCCAGTACTGCCAGTTGCCCACCTCAGAAACAGTGGCAACGACCGAGGCATCCTGTAGAATGAAAGTTCCGGAGGAGAAATCGAACATGTGAAGCTCCGCCACTTCCTTTGCCAGCACTTCTTTAGTCTCTGGTTGAGTTGCAGCTGGAGGTGCAGTTGTAGGCTTCTCATCGGGTTCAGCGGCTTTCACTTGGCCCTTAGCCTGGGCGTACTTGACATCTTGCGCCATCGCGGCGGCTGAGTCGGCTGACGTGACCACGGGCTCTGGCGACTTGACGGTCGGGGAGGACACCGGACTGGCGGACGGAATCGGCTCTTCTTGCTGATATTCAAACTCCTTGAGCTCGTCGTCAGTGGCTCTTTGTGCGCTACGACGGTATTTGCGCTCGTATTGACACTGGAGAGCCGCCAGTTCAAAGGTTGCAACCTTTTCCGCGGGAACGGACGGGTCGCAAATGAATTCATACAAGTCTCCCTGGTCGCCACTCAAGTCGTCCCAGGCAAGAATCTTGTTCCCATCACGTAACTCAGATCGGAAGTGCAGAGTTTGGTCAAGCAAGAAAATCTTCTCGTCTTTGTCAAGAATGTCCGCAACCCCCTGCTCGTCTTCGTCGTCCGCAAGTTCTTCCTCGCCTTCCTCGTAGGCTCTTTGAATTACAAGTTGGTACTGGAACTCTTGGCCGGTACGACGGATGGTGGCGGTGGCGTCTTTGAAAATAAGCTCGGAATATCCCTTTGGCGAAAGCGGGCGGACCAGATAGAGCTGGCCCTGGGGAATCTCGATGATGGACTCTTTTGAAGTGTCTCCAAAGAGAAATTTACCAACTAGATTGAATGTGAAGTGGAACTTGTTAGCGGCATGTTTTTCCCCGTGTAGCGATAAAGATGGGAGGATCTGGGCCACGAAACAGCTGCGTGGTGGGGGAGAGAAAGAAGAGGGGGGGAGGGGGGGGTGTTTTTTTACCGTTGCGGAGCATAAACATGGTTGCGAGGGGTAGCAACACTGCTAGCAGGGATTCTCAAAAAAGGTAAGGTGATCACAAGAGGAGGAGAGTGGTGAGCCAAATGTGATCCGGATCTTATAGAGGAAAGCTCGGAGCAAGTGAGACAAGAACGTGTCTTGATCACTGCTGGTTATTAGAAGGAGAGATAAAGAAAGGAAGTCTGGAACAAAGAAGGAGAAAGAGCCACTGCTCCACTGCATCATAGTTATCCGAAGAATCGTCTCCGTCATTGGCATTGTGGCGCTCGGCACGTGTGGCTTAAGTAAGTAGGTAAACACCGTGGACCTGCCCGGTCCAGTATGTAGGTCGGGACTCGAGCAAGCAGTCAGGGCAGTTATACCTCGAATTCGCAGATGAGACTGTATACATATAATTGAATGTCGGATATGACTTCAAACAGACCAATATCAGTTCTCGACACTCGAGCAGCAAAGAAAGTCATGCAAGGCTTACGCCGCACTATCCATAGGCTGTGAAATTCTCACATGCGTGGGGTATCTTTCTCATAGACTCATAAATCTTACAATATTGTGTGTTCATACAAAATTATCGTACACATTCAGTACTACCTATTATCGTACATATTGAGTCATCCTTCATGTTGTTCTTGACGGCATGTGAAAAGCATTAGGCGTGCGTCCCCACATCTTCAAGACCATTGTCGTGATCATCATCCGCATCCCCCTCAGCATCAGCCTCCATCTGATTGGCAATATCCTCGAGACTCTCCTCTTGCTCCTCCTCGTCATCTGAAAGCTCGAGCACGACCTTGTTGATGGGTTCACCGGCCGCGACCATGCTGTTACGCCGGCCTTTCAGCTGACCACCTTTTCGAGGGGGAAGCACTTTCATGAAGGCCTCTCCCCAGTCCTTGACTTCCAGCCACTTCAACATGATGTCAACCACGTGGTTGGTGGTCAGTACCTGACGAGAACTCATTTCAACGTATTCACCGATGGGCAGCTTTGCGGTCTTGACTCCCTGGGAGACCGCAGATCGGTAGCAAACTCCCTTGTGACGATTTTTGTCCACAAGGCCGCCGATGATGTAAGTGGAATAAGGCTTCAACTCAGTCAAGATATTGTCACTATCACTACTGAGATAGATCAATTCACCGTCCTCTGGCTTGGCGTCGACCTGATCGGCGAAAGGACCAACCAACTTTCCGCCGTGTGACGAAGCCATTTGGGTTTTGAGAATCTCAGCGCCACGAACAAAATCATGTTGGACGATTCGAACTCCTCGCCAGTTGCGATAAGGCGTGAGCACAGTATCGAATCGGTGCTTCAGTTGCTTGTTGAATGAGCTGAACATGAGATGGGTACGCCACTTGGATCGCTTATTGTCGGAGTATGAGCGTGTGAGCTGACCAGCGAGGGAAATGCGCTCATGGTCGTTCATTAAATCATCAAAACCGCAATCGATCACAATCGACAGAGGAAGAAGGGTCGATCGCTTGGCTTGGGCCCGGGTGGTTTCCCATTGCTTGCGAAGGGCTTTCACAGCTTCCTCTCCACCAGTCTCACGCGCCTCCTCTACCATGCGCTGACGGCGCTGCTTCTTTTGGGCCATTTGCGCTTTGCGTTTCTCCTTGCGCAGGCCGCGTTCAGCCTCCCATTGCTGCTTTTTCCGGAGCTTCTTGAGCTGATTCTTGGAAAGCTTTGGGGCTGTGTCATCCTTATTCTCCTCAGTTGGAGCTTCCGGCTGTGCGACCAAGTTGTTTTTCACTTCTGACTGCGCTGGCAAGTTGGCAGTCTCGTCGAGAGGTGGCGGGGACTGGGCCTGCTGCAGCTGCGCAGTGCTGGCTGGAGTCTGCGCGGGGTTGTTCTTCTCGTCGGGCTGTGTGGACCGGTTCGCAGTCTCATCGACAGATGGCAGAGGCTGGGCCTGCTGTAGCTGCGCAGTGCTGGCTGGAGTCTGCGCGGGGTTGTTCTTCTCGTCGGGCTGTGTGGACCGGTTGGCAGTCTCATCGACAGATGGCAGAGGCTGGGCCTGCTGTAGCTGCGCAGTGCTGGCTGGAGTCTGCGCGGGGTTGTTCTTGTCTTTTGACTGTGTGCGCAAGTTGGCAGTCTCATCGGTGGATGGCAAAGACTGGGCCTGCTGCAGCTGCGGAGTGCTGGCGGAAGCCTGCGCTAGGTTGTTCTTGTCTTTTGACTGTGTGCGCAAGTTGGCAGTCTCATCGGCGGATGGCAAAGACTGGGCCTGCTGCAGCTGCGGAGTGCTGGCTGTAGCTTGCGACAGGTTGTCGGCGGCAGGCATAGCGCCAGTCATTGTGCGGTTGAGTTCGTGGTGAATCGATGCGCTGTTGTGATCGAGCTTGGGTAGTTTTCGGGGTCTTTCTCCTTCGTCCATGGTGAAATCGTCAAAGTAGTGGTTGTTGTTATTGTCTTGAACAACCACCCAGGCGAGCGTGGGACGAGACTATTTCATCGGACAAAAAAGCCCACTATTGACCGCCCGAAGCCGACCGCCTTGAACTCGCCGCCCTTGATGCGGGTGCCTCTCGTTCCAGTCTGAAATCACGTGAGATGCATCACCAACTTCTCCGTTCGGCGACTCTTCGATACAGGATCTAAGACTGCAGACCTCCCATAACCGCCATCATGCCTCAGGATATGCCCCCAACGGGGGGCTATGCGCAAGTCCAGTACAAGGTATGAATTCGACTATCAGCTAAATTGGAGCCGAACGAGCCAGGGTCAATGGTACGAGAACACCCGGCTAACACTTGGCATCCGATATCCAGCGCAACGTGCCCACCCGTGGCTTCAAGCCTGTGTACTACATGATCGGCATGCACGCAATCATGGCCTACGGCTTCTACAAGTACTTCCACGGTGTTCGTGAGCAACGGTATGTTTGATGCCACTGCGATGTTTCCTAGCTCCACCGGTTCCGTTGCGGCATAACCACTGTTTCAGCAACGCGACTCGCCAACCCTCAATTGCACATTGATTGATGTTTTTCTCCTACATAGTGAGCTCGCGCGTGAGAAGATGTGGGGCCGCCTCTACCTCACTCCTCTTCTCCAGGCCGAAGAAGATCGTGACCAGGTTCGCCGCTACTACGCCGACAAGGCCCGCGAGAAGGAGCTCCTTGGTGCTGAGCAGAAGGTCTACAACTCTGAGCGGTGCGTAATACAGATTCTCTCTAATCTATATCTGCATGACACATACTGACTTCAACGTGTGATGTGGAATAGCTTCGTCCGCCCTACTTTCGTCTACACTCCCTCCAAGATCACCCAATAGATTACCACTACAACGGGGGACTTTTCGGCACATCTGCGAAGCCATGTAATGAGGACAGATTACAATGCAAAAGCAGCAGTCATTGAGTGGTGGAAATCGATCGCTGAAGCATTGGCACAGGCAGGTCTGGAGAGGACAACACAGAAATGAATACTTCTCTGTTTCATGAAGCCCAGGACCCTTGAAAGATCATGTAGATATACCAGAATTGTGGGAGCGTTTGCTCACTGGCTCACGCCGAGATCTTGATTCTTGTTTCATGCACACTAGTCCGGCTCGGAAAGACTCGCACGTCTATGGAACGGGAGGACTGCCGCGTAAACTTGAGATTGACTAGCCCTGATTCAGGCAATTCGTCCCAAGAAGATTACGTTCAAAATGTGAGCGACATATCTACACTTGAGAAATTTAGATAGGTGCTTTGGAAGGAGTATCATTAGCTATTCCCCATGTCCGCGTTGAAGACTTGACATCTTTCGATTTGGCTGCAAGGTCACTGCTGGAGTAAATCGGTTGCAGGTAAAGGACGCCAGGTTCCGAGACAGTAACGAATCTGGCATGACTAGATCAGACTGATCAAAAAGCGACTTCATGAAAAGCCCGGTTCGACCTCGTTGCGCAACTTAGATCAAATAGTAAGGGCCTCTTTAGCATATACAGCCGGTAACGAAGGGCTGTTCTTGCGCGCAAATCGTCATTTGAAATGATAGAGGGAAATTGCCTAGGCTTAGAGTGCATCATGAGTGTCAAAGTTCTGAAAACAAGGATGAGATGTACACAAAATTGAAAAATAGACCAATTGCCACAGAGACTGCATAGCTCACTCAGCAAGTTTCCGTCCAGCTCCCTTCTAAGGTGTCTTTGTAGACGCTCGATCCTCTCGAGCAAGACTCATCTCGGAATTCCGTAATACTCCATACCACTGCCTGAATTCTGATCTTTCATTCCTTCGAACAATACAAAGACGTGATCACAGCTGATGAACCTGTGCTTGCTTGAACAAGAGATCAAGAGCTTCATATAAGACTTTAGCATGTCGCCAAGTGTTTGAAAGGTCAAATATTATGATAAGAGTAAAATTGTGCAGCGTTTGATGATTTCACTGCCACTTCTCGATGGAGCACTCATCATTACCTAAAAGAGCTCATAACAACGGAGTTTTCTCTGGAATCGGCGAGGCAATGGAAACTCTACGAGTCCACACGGAGCCTGATTCCGGACTTGCCATCCCAGCTCGAATGACGAAACAGTGGCGGAGCCAGAAGGCCGTATTTAAGAAGGTTGAATCTGAATTCATATGCGAACGCGTGACTTCCGTGACTGTATTTTGGAGAAATCGAGGAGTGCTTTCAAGCTGTCACACAGTCTATCACGATGGTTCATACGAGCACGTCTCATGAATATACAGTGGAGGAGATCACGCAGGTAGGGCGCAAGGGCCGCTCTCACGGTCACAAATATGATGGTGCGGATTTTAACGAGTCTATGGTAGGTTCTGATCTTCTAAACGAACGATGTCATTTCCGAGGATTGCTGATCGTGGTTCAATCCATTGAAGACTGCCCCAAGAAACACACAGCATAGACAGGGGCGACGTCGATCCCCAACGACGTCGAACAAAGCCCGCGCTAGCTCGGGTTCCGCCTCGAAGAGACGAACTGCGTCAAAGACAGGGCATTCTCATCGGGCGAACAGCCGGAAGTGAACTGTTGACGAATACTGAGACTCTGTCATGTCTGATACGGATAACCGGAGGGGGCATATGCATGGAGAAAAGGAAGGGTAGAAACTGGGTATCATAAGTGGCTGAAGAGAATAAAACGAGGTTATCTGGCTAAAACACGACCCAGCATTTCAATCATTGTCCCTTAGGCCGCAAATCCACAGTCTCAAAGTTCAACTGCTTGACCTCGACAACATGGCCCGGGCGAAGAGCCCCCGTGTAGATGTTCGCCTCGCCGTGTGGGTGGAACAACCCCGTCTGAGTGCAATTGAGCACGGTCTTGAGGCCAGGCGGGTCCGTCAGGCGGAAGACACCCCAGTCCGGACTCTTACTGGGCGCGCAGACTATGGCAATGCTTTCGGGGAGCATCACTTGATATCCAGAGTGTGTGTGTAGATCACGCGAGCTCATGAAACATGTTTGACTCGGATGAGTATGAATCCAGCCGAGCATGATCAAATCTTCCGCATCACAGTAATCGAAGAGCGCAGACTCATTGACGGTCTCGCAGGTGTCAGATGTCGCAATCTGTTCCGGGATAACAAGACGGGAGATAAACAAGGCGTTTGAGACTAAAGTCCCACATAGGATACCACACGTTTCCAGGTTGTTTTTGGTGTTTGGCGCGGCAAAATCAAGGAATTGCGAGCGTAGTGTAGCGGGAAGAAACACTGACCGCAACGGACTGCCATTTTCAAGATATGCAGAAGGCTTGAATGTATAACTGGCAGGATCAAGGTCTGGCTTTGCGCGCGGGGTCTCTCCTGATCTTTGAATCTTCTCCGGTGGCTTGGGTCCGGAAGATTCTTTTGGAGGACGCCGAGGTAGTTTCGATGCCGCGGTACCGTCAACCAACATCGCCTGACTGGGTTCCAAATGCTGTTTAGGCGGAAGAATAGGGGGCATCTGGCGCTCTGCATTCTTGTCGTGGATAGCAAGGTGCGCAGTCGCCAGTGCAGGATCTACAGCCTGGCGCCGTGGCACGCTTGGGTAGTTGTAGGCTGCCGAGTTGTTCGAGACTGCACCTTGCGAGCTGCGTTGCCGCTGGTGGGTGGGCTGACCAGATACATCTTTGTTATCCATGTTGTTCCGTATATGTTGAATGCGCTGACTGAGATCCACATCAGCCGACGGGGCCGCCTTTGCTTGGTATGCATTTCCCCAGTCACCCCATTCACCAGCAGCCCGACGACTGCGCACAGTCGCCCTTCGGTCAAGCTCAGAATGTGCGAGTCGTACTGCGAGATCACGATTCTCACCGGCTTCCAGGGGCTCAGCGACACCTGTCAAAGCCGGGTCCGCGGGCCGCTCTCGACTCTCGAGATGCGCATTGCCTTCCGATGAATGCTTTCGGGACTCCCGCTCGCGCATCAATTGAGTGTATCGTTCATAGCGCTTATTGATGCGCGGCTTGAGCACCTCGAGTCTGGCGAGGTTCCTCTCGACTTCCTTCTCCGCCTTGATGAGAGCTTGCCTGTCGCTCTCATTCTTTTGAGCGTCCGGGTGCTTTGACAGGTTCACAAGGACCAGTTGAGCGTGGCGGAAGAGAAGGAGGTAGACTTGTTCATCGTGGCCTTCGCGTTCGTAAATTTGCGCCTAGATACAGAGGTTGATGTCAGACCACATTGGGAACTAGTGACGAAGAGCTGGATGTATCTCACCTCTCGCATCAATGTGGAAGCCGTCCGGAGCCAGTATTTCAAAGCCACAGCGGGGTTGTAGTCATATTCCTGAGCGATCCGAGTGATTTTCTCGACACTTTGCGGAGGGCTGCCGCCGGCGACGGAAACCCCAGTTTTGGACGTCATTGGAGGTTCACTTGAGTTCGCGTCAAGGGTTTTGGATTGGGACGCAAAATGTAGTGGATAATCACGATCGTGACCCCTCTTCGCACAGTTGCGGACTCAAATGAGCATGATTTTTAATGGGGAGAAAGATTGAGCAGGTATAAGGACTCGAGCCGTATCGCATTTGATATTGTCTGGGCTTCGGCACACTTTGGATGTCACGAGACTGCTTGGTGAAGGGGTTCGGTAGTAGGCAAACACGATAACGGAAACTGTTTTGATGACGATGAGGGGAGGGGAGATGCGGCCCGGTTGGGCGATCCTGCGGACGCCGCAAGTTTCTCCGCTTCTCCAATAAATCTTTCGAAACCAGCCAAAAGAAAAAAGGTGCGCGGTCTGCGACCTACCCACCGCTGCCTGCAAATACTATAATCTGGGTTGAAACTTTTCTGTCGATCTAATCATGGATCGAACGAGAGGAACATACTCTAGAGTCATTAATCCCATGCGCTGATCACCGCTATCCCGGTCCAACATGTCCATAACCAAAAGAGCTCTGGCTCAGCGATGGCTGCCAGTAGACCGGTTTCCGTTGAGCAAGGATATGCATTCGCATATCTTAAAGAAGCTCAAACGGAGAACAGTACTACAGACCAGTATTGTTAGCGAGAAGCTTTGCGGTGTGTACGAAGCTCCTTAGCAATCTCCTCGCCACGACACACGAGGTCGTTCGCTAACTCATCTCTCTCGCCACAGCTGATGTCCTCCATCGCGTGTCTCCGTACCTACGTCAAAGCTCTCCCATCGACATTCTCGACCTTTGGCCCAACGTTGGCCTCCTCTCTTCCGCAATACACAAATACTTGCGACCACGACGTCATCTCCTCATCGAGCCCGATCTTCCAGTCTATGAACCCTGGCTTCGGGAACTTGCGAAAAGCGATTCGAGCTACAAGCTGATTTCCGAGGATATATATACCCGCCGTGACTGGGTTGACATATTCGACGAGCACCTTCCCGAGCAGGGTGTCGATCATCGAATCAAAAAAGCAGGCATATCATTACCCCGAAATGACACTCTTCTGGTTTTGGCCAGCCCACCTGTTCCGGCCCAGAAGGCGGACCACTACACACCCCAACGATGGTGGAGCGCAATGATGGAAAGTTGTATGCAGCAAAGAGGCTTACACAGATATGGGAGTGTTCGCATCCTGGCTTCAATGCCGCCCGGCGAAGTGGAGGGTGTTCTTCCCCGAACAGTCGCAGAGCGTCGGAGACCCGCGCTGCTGACCGAGACAGTCGCTGCGCAAGCCTTTGAAGTCGCCAGCTGCTACGAAGAGGAGCACTCCTGGATCACCATCAAGCCTGTGGACGTGACCTTGAAGGGACGAGAGCGAGTCGAGGAGCGGGCAGCGGCACACCAGGTCTCCGTGCCTGCTGGTCGAATGCCACCACCCTTGAAGCTTGCACCCGTTTGTCAGAAGCGCGATCGGTCTGATGTACCCCACTGTCCTCGTATTTTTACTGAGCGTCACCAGACTTTACTTGATGACATCGAAGCCGGTGATCAGGAGGATTCCAAGGTCCCCATTGTCAAGTCACCAGCCAAGACAGCGCGACAGAAAGCTCAGACCGCCCTGCATAAGGAGAATTCGATTGCGCACAGCCGACATGAACTGGCCAGTCTCGAGATCGAGATCGACAGGACCTCGCAAGCGCTCTGTCGAGCAGCTGCCGACCCAAGCCGCACGGCTGAAGAGTTGCAACTGATTGACGACAAGATTGCAATGCAGAAGGCGGCGCTCGCCAATCGACTTGCGAGCTTGCATCATCGGTTATACAAGAGTTGGGATCGGCTCGTCGATGACTTTCGCACCATGAATGCGTCTGACAACTTTGATGATTCGGTCCTCACGTACGACCGACGACCCTCTGAGCCGATGCTGATTGATAAATTCGAGCTGTTCCCGCGTGAGCCGCGCACCATCATTTACTTCGAGCCGGAGACCAATCCTGAATTCCTGCAGAAGATCAGACCCCTGCCTGCGGACACACGACAACACGTGGAAAGCCTGTTCGAGGCACTCTCCTCCGTGTTCGGTCCTCGCAATCACATCACCGTTGGCGAGTTGTTCAAGATTTTGTTCGTGGGTCGGCCCACCAACGATATCGTCGAGGCAGTACCGTCGCTGGCACGATATGCCAGGAAAAGACTCCGCGCGGGTTCCGGTCCCGTAGCTCTGCCCGACTCCCGTGGGGAACAGGATCAAGATCCCGAGACCTGTTTCCAACCAAACCTCGACTACGACTTTACCGATATTCGCCTTCGTTGCATCCCTGGGGTGGTGATGTGGGACATTCTTCTCGAATATCAAAAGCAGGCGCCTACCGTGACGCCCACCCAGTTTAGCCGCATGATCGGAGGCACGTTGACCTCTTTCCGAGCAGGGCGTAATCTCATGGTGGTGCCAAAGCGCATGCACTAGGTATTGATGATGCTTACCTGGACGGTAAATGGAAGGAATGGCTGCACATTGCATCTGTTTACGAACATGGATACTGTAGTCTGTATCATGTACAGTGGTGTATATGAACTGCCCATTTTCTTGGCTGCCGAGACGTGGGTGATCAGGGACACTTTTACGCCCAAACTCTGTACAACTCGAACGAGCAGCTTCTTCCCACCCTCTTGTTTCCCCCCTTCATATATGTATAATACTACGCTAATTGATCCACTCCTTCATTGTCAGCTCGTGCAGAGCCCCCCAATTTCATTGCATCCTTCCGAGTGCTAGCCTTCGACATACCTCTTCATGCTCACTGTTCGGGCATTTTGGCAATACTTCGACCACCGATTATAGTAAGGGTTAGCCGATTACGGCGGCCGATGGGAGCACTTGGGAATGGGCGTAATTTTCCGACCCTGTGTGACAGGGAGAAGCTGGAGAAGATTATTGCAACTCGAAGATTATGAGAAAGGGTGTAAGAATAATAGTGCAGAAAGAACATCCAGAAAGATCGTCCAGAAAGACTAGAAAGCCAGAAAGACTAGCCAGAAAGCGTACAACTGCAGTAGAAAGCCTAAGGTACTCCAGTCGAGGATCGGAGCTCTATTAGACTCGTGCAGACTGCAGACTCGTGGAGAGTAGGTAGGAATAAAAGAGTCAAGAGTCAAGACTGATAAGTTAGTAGTCAGTAGTCAATACTACTACTGCAAGAGTGCATCTCCGGATAATGTAGCCCTAATTGCTCTTTGCTCTTGTCGTGATGAGTCCAATGACTTCATCATGTCGTCTACCTGGAAAGCACTGCACTACCATTTTGCTTGACCATCGTGATGGTCTCTGTCATGCAGAAAAGCGACACCCGATTGAGTCGATGGACTGTCCCTCGCGGACGGCGTCGATCCCATCCAGCTCCGATTCCGCCACGCTGCCTCCGAGCCAGCGGAGAAGGCACGGGGCCAAACAATTGGTTGCGCGGATGGGCCCGGCGCATCCTGCAGGGAAAAAGGCGAGAGCAGAAAAGAAAAAAAGAAAATTGGAAAAAAGAAAAATCCAAAATCGAAAATCAGCCGCCGAGTGGTACACGACTGCACATGACTTGTCAAACTTGAAAATGGGAACCTCGGAAAATCATCTCGTGATGGCAGCTTTTGATGGGATGGAAGTTTCGTGTGCTCGTGGCAGTTTGTCCTGCTTGTTAACATTATTTTTGGTGTTGCTTTACACTAGGAAGATAGGACTCCGCAGGGTGAATCTGCTAGACTCGTGACCGTTTTTCCGAGGACAATCTTATTTCCACTGGAAAGACATGAAATGAGGGTTTCAACTTCCAGACCATCCTGTAGGCTTCCAGCCATACACTACTGATTGTCACTACTGTCCACTTCCAGTGTCCAGTGTCCACCGGCATTACTGTAAATGGCAACCCCCCTCCACCACGACAGCCACGGGACTCTTCGGCAGTCAACGGGGCCGTGTCTAGCGTCTAGTATCTACTGTCTACCTAGGTAGTGTCACTGTCCAGTGTCCAGTAGTCTACTACGTACACGTCGTACTGTAGTTATCAGTATCCACTATCTACGGTTAGTAGTGTCTAGGTGGTTACTAACTTACTAGTTTGTCTAAATTGCTATATTTTAACTATGACACACTTCCAGATCGCGGGCCCCTACGGAGACAGGAACTCCACCCATGACTCCATGGTACAGCACAAAAATATGCGGCTATTTTGCTACCGCCTCTGCAGGTGCCAGGTATTGAGGTGTGTATGTGACATGTGTTGGTAGTGGTACCGCTGGAAGAGGATCCTCGACATGCATCCTGGATGACCGCATTGCTCTTGAATCCCTGCTAGTTAGGACCTTCCCAGCCTCCTGGAGTCCGTGAGTTACCGGGAGTAGGAGCCTAGGAGGTCACTACAGTATAATACCAAATTTGGGTGGTGCGGATAAGATTGTTGGTTTTGAACTGTGTGGCTGGGAGATTCCGTCGATGGGCGTTTGGGGTGCATACGCCATACGGTGGACTCCACCGTGCAGCACCTACCTTAAGGTCGTCGGTGGTCCTACCTGATAGTAGCAAGAACGATCCTTGCCGGAGGGTCTGTGAGTGTGTCCATGAAGCAAGAATGTCACTGTCTATCAACTCTTGGGCAATTGTAAGTATAGAGGGGAAAGGATGTGTGGATGTTTGAAGAGTCTTGATGAATGAGATCCACCAAGATGACTACCGATATAGTAGACTACCGAGTACATCGGTACCTGGTAGTCCATGTACAATGACTGATCTATCCAAATCCATCACAGGACCTCATCCACATGGCTGACAACTGGCAGATCGTCAGATGGGAAGAGGAGAGCATCGAGCACGGCGCGCGGTACGAGCAAGCACTGGATTGCAATGCTTGACTCTATGGATGCAGCCCAAGAGTCCCGGGTCCATGCATTTACCCGGCCGCAAACGGGCTCGGGGAAGCAGACGTGATCACGCCGAATTGTGACGAGAGAGCAGCAAACGCCAAACACACATCAGGGCTGACTACCGTACTGACTACGGAGGTCGGGGTACTACTTAGTTGGTAGTACCGTAGTACAAGCAGACTGAGAGACTCAGTGCTGACTGAGTACTACTAGTACTGCTGATATGGACCTTGTAAGTAGTAGGTACACTACTACACTACTCCAGCTCCGACACTGGGGTGGTAAGGTAGAGCGATAGGAAACCTCCAGACTCGGACCCCTAGGGTCTCCAGGGAAGAAGACAACTCTGGTCGGTGATCAGACTTGATAGGTCCCAGATTCGGTCGAGAACCAGGTTTGTTCGCAACCTTGCCCGGCTCGGGACCAATCCGACCGTCTGCTTGGGGGGACGGACTCCAGTTTCGGGGCGACCCGACCACGGGGTTCTGGTGGTCCTGGCGGGTTGGTCTGGTTCCCTGCCTCGTGGGGAGTTGGAACTAGGAAGGGTTGGGTTGAAGACTTTGCAGAAGCGTTCTCAATAGCCATATGGACTCCAGGTCGATTAGCATCTCAGTCACACAGGGCCACAGCTGATAAATAGAGTGCACTGCAGTCTGCAGTCTGTACGGCCTCGGTAGTCATGGGCATTGGGTATTGGCAATAGGATTAGGGAATAGCGCAAAGTCTGGAACCCGGATGCTCATTGTTCTAGCGTCTTTCCGGAAATTGCACAAGTCTCCACCGTCCCATCTGGACTCCGTGTCGGGTGTCGGCCGTGGAGATGACCAGAAATGAACCCACGGAACCGATCCCCTGTCCTCGCCCAATGCGGATATCCCAGCCCTCCCCTGGAGCCTGAGGTTTCCGATCACCGGACTGGTCGAGTACTACCGTCACATCCGCACGTCCCATGGAGGTGACAAGGGAAGATGAGCCCACCTGCATCTCGACTGTTACGCGACCGAGGCAACGGCATGAACAAGCGAGACCATCACGTATCTGCTGACTGCTCCGACTCAGAGGAGATTGCCTGTCGATCAGCGTGTCCACTCAATACTCATCAGGGAAGAACCGACCTGACGAGCAAAGTGTGAATATGTCAACATGGATATGGGCAGTGGGCAGTGGACACTCGGGGAACGGAACAAGGCGTGCTGTCCGATGTCTCAACAAGACAGGGATCTGATTCACAGATGAGATGAGCATCACACGACGATGGCGGTCTTATGGTGTTTTTGTTTTCCCTTTTTGTGATCCTCTCCTCACCCTTGATTAGGACAACCCGTGTCCAAGGGCCCTCTTCCCTCTTCTCTATCCCGGTGTCTTTTGCGCGCTTGTCGAACTGTCCAAGCGTCGAGAAAGGCCGTCCATGCGAGTCCAGAGCTCACGCTCGAGGATCCGCCCGTGCGGTCCATGTCCAGGTGGAACTTTGTGGGGATCGTCGTTTTGCATACGTTTAGAGGCTCTGTCCGAACCGTGACCTTCGTCGACCCTCAGCGGTCTCAGTAGTAGTAGTAGTAGTAGTAGTAGTAGTAGTAGTAGTAGTAGTAGTAGTAGTAGTAGTAGTAGTAGTAGTAGTAGTAGTAGTAACTAAGTGAGTACTCTACTACTAACTACTCAGTCTTACCACTAACTTCTTCCTGTTGGAGTGATCGAGTGAGAGTTTGGGACTGGAGTTCGACAACAAGCCTGGGCCCCAATTGCCCCCAACGAAGGATGGAGGAAATGGTCATTTCGTTGGATCTGCCACTGGCTCAAAGGCCGCCGGGTCCTGGTCCTTGCAAAGTCAATAGAAGAAAGACTGAAATACTAATCATAATCATAATCATCATAATCATAATAAAAACAATAAAAATAATAATAAAATCATAATAATCAGAATGAAAGAAAAGAACGTTGCAAAGTGCTGCTTTCGTCCGAGGTCGAGACAACTGCAGTTTGTCGAGCCTTTTCCCATTTGGTCTCGCCCATTCATCCTTTTCTTGTCCACGGTCCCGCTGACGGGTCATCCTCAGATCTTCATTGCTTTTTTTTTTATCGCGCGCACTCGAGTTCGCGTTCCTGGGTCCCAACAGCCGTAAGCCGACGGAATCCATCCAGGCGAAACACCCTATCTTTGGTCGCTCTCGTGGTCAAGCTTCTTCCACTTGACCGATTCTGTCCCTTTCGCAGTCTTCCAGAAATTCAAGTCATGAGTACGCGCTGCCACATTTTCCATTGACCTTCTTCTTCGCCCGGCAATCCTATCCGGCGCATACCGTCTCTGCGCTCTGTTTGCATCTTTCTCGAGATCTCGACTTTTCTCCCCTCCTTTGAGCTGCCAACAATCAAACAGTCACAAAACATGCTCAAATAAAAGCGCTCGTCTTTCTGTCTTTGTTTCTGTTTTTTTGTTTTCACCTGTCAGATCGACCCGGTTGAGTCGGAGCCACTGCTGCGGTACCAATCTTTCGCGCATCGCCTCTTTGCCGCCCACGGACGTCATCAATCCTGAAAATCGGTGATATACTTGACAGCAGCAGCCCCCCCGCCGTGCAGCGAGACGATCGACCATCAATCGACGTGAATATCCAGAGACACACGAACTACTTTGATCTATACCGGCTGGATCATCTACCTCTCAAAATAACGTGGTTTCAGCACATCATACCGCGCGATTTGCTCTCTGTCACCAATTGCAGCTTCAACACCACGGAATCCACGCACCTATCGGTGGTCGACTATTATTGTTTTTTATTCTAATTCTCTCGGCCTGATAATTTGATAGCCGTTTCGCCCGGCTACAGAACTGCTCTTCCTTTTGCAAAAAAAAGAAGAAGAAGAAAGCGCTGGAGCGAAGTATTCAAAGAAGATTAAAAGCCGACTTCCATTTGAAAATGGCGCCCTGCGATTCCCCCGTGCGTCTCACGGTGAGGACAGGATTACACGACAAGCGCAGTCCTCCACATTCGCCAACATCGGCCTCAGCCTTGACGCCACCGGTCACGCCCATCGGCAAGGGCGTCCCCCATACAGAGCCGTTGACTCCCAGCCCTACTACAGAGGATCCATCTCGTTCTACACAATCATCCGCGCAAACGACGAGGGATGTCGGTGTGCCAATAATCTTCCCTGACGAAATTGACATCTGCCATGATGAAAGCAGACGCCCGTTTGAATTTGGCCGTGGCGCATGGAGTATTGTATACAGGGCACGATCCGTACCGAAACAATCGACGGGGTCCTTGCACACGCCGCCGAGTTCACCGGCCTCAACGGGCCGCATCTTAGCTGTAAAAGCGCCGTTGCGCCGCGATGCGCACAAGGTCCTTCAGAGCGAGGCGCTGACGATGACTCGCCTGAGTTTGACCCCCGGATGCGAGAATTATATGGTTCCTTTTCACGGATTCCTCCCTGAATACGACGCGCTGGTGATGTCTGCCATTCCACTCGCATTATCCACTTTCATTGAAGATAAAGCCGATGCACGCAAACACAACCCGTCGACGGCAACCATGTTTGAGCCGGTCCAGGGACCCGAGTCCTGGCGTGACATGGCGCGCAAATTAATCACGTGTCTGGCATGGCTGCACGACACGGCCGGCTTAGTCCACGGCGACATCAAGCCTCACAACGTGCTTCTTCGTCCGACGGCAACACACACGCCCGATGCCTTTCCCTTCGAACCTCTCCTGGCAGACTTTTCCTCGGCGTATGAAATCCCGTCCGACTCGAGCTCCACTTCCAACGTCAACCAAGCTGCCCTGTCAGCTTTCACCCCGCCATTCACCGCACCAGAACTACTCTCGCTAGCATCCCTGCGGTCTGGCGAGATTGCCCCGTTGCCGTCATCCGATGTCTTTTCTCTTGCTGCAACTCTGATTGCCGCCGCGACGGGTGACCTGCTTCTCTACCCTGGATCCAACAACTTTCAACGTCTGGCAATGGCCAAGGACGGCCACCGCATCTTGGACTTTACGCGTGCCGGGTCAAACGGGTGTCGCATTCCGCGCTATGGATTCGTGGAGAAGCTGATTCAGCCGGCTGTGGTTAAGGATCCCACGCAACGGATTCTCACAGGTGACTGGGTGGCATTGGCTTCGTGTTGAGTTGTATATCGCTCGACGTCGATGCCCGGACATTGCCCGAACAAGTCTTTCGAGCTGGATGCGTCCCTGACGAGCGGTCTGGTGAGGATCGGCGCCTTGTTCTGACTGTCCTTTGCATCTAGCCCACGTTATCGTTCTCTGTCTTCTTTTCCCCCCCACCATCCAATCCTCTATCATTCTACTCCACATTCTTCCTGCCTTTCCACTTATCATTCACTCCATTCTCTTGTCGCATCTGATGTTTGGCACAGATGGTCATCTATTTTTTTTTCTGCTTCATTTGCAACCACCATTGTACTATTGTCTTCTATTTCACATTTCTTATTTGCATGTTTGGAGCATTCGTCTTATTTATTCTTTTTTCGCCTGGCTACTCTGTCCATAGGCATGGCATATACTGAAGATACCCAGAAACTTGGATGAAGTCTCGAGAGCGACTTTCATCGCGTTGAACATATATAATGTTTCATTTATTCTGCATTCACATACACAATACAGATTCATTTCGCTCGCATCTCGTCGGGTCTGGTGTCATGTACAGTACTGCACGTGCAGATGAAGGTAGCTGTACAGTGTGGACTATTTCAGGAGTCGAAGCCATCCGGGTCACGCCTATCCCAAAGTCGACGCTCAATGTTGAAGATGAATGGTTGGTGATTGATCATCACTCATTCTTCCGATGCTTTAACCGATCTACCCAGAGTCACAGAGTGCAGCTCTCTCACTAGCTACCTCAGGACGGGAGGGGCATGCCCACTTTTATACATATGACCATGTTCGCCGTTAAGATATAGTAGGTTGGATAGGCATCGATTCACAGGGCTGAGACCAGTGGACGCCGTAGATACCTATGCCTATACCACCAAACTCTCACCCACCATGGAGCTCCGCAAAGCTTTCTCAAGCTTCCAACAGAGTAGGTATACCCTCAAGCGGCCTGACTCTAAGCAGCCACATTCCCTCCCGAGGACTCCCCCCCATTACCATCACCATTTCCACCCCCACCCCCGTTTCCCTTCTCAACAAACGCCCTCAAATCACTCACCCAAAGCTCAAAATTCCTCCTCAACCTCGCCCCAAACACCCATTTCACCACATGCACCAAATACCCCCTCTGCAACTCCCAAGTGCGCACCTCCGCCGCCTCCCCCTTTCCCACATCCACAACCTCATGCACCCGCTCGGCCGTCAACAAGGACGGCGCAAATCCACCCGGTGCATCCGTGTCCGAGACCCAGACAATTCGCCCGGGCGATCCCGCAGCAGGATCCGGCGCCACGCACTCCGTTACCACGAGGTGGGTGTCGCGCGCGGCCTGGGGCTTGGTGGACGTCGGGTCCATGCGGACGTGGAATGTCATGCGCGTGCCTTTGCAGAGACGCGGGGAGAGAGACGGAGTTGAATCTGTCGACGCAGCTGGGGCTGGGGTCTCAGTGGCCGGAGCAGAGTTGGGCTCGGTTGTGTCGGTCTGTGTAGTCTCGGGTTGAGATCGGATCGTCACGCGGGGGACGAACGTGTTCCATTCCGGCCAGGTGGATGTGTCGAGGAGGGTGGCCCAGACACGCGTGGATGGGGCGGCGACGAGGGCCGAGCTGCCGATTTGGAGGACGGCGTCGTGGACGTCGATGTTGGGGGTTGATCGGGTGGAGTTTGTGGGGTCTTGGAGGGTGCTTCCGGACATTTTGGGATCGTTGGTTCGTGTTGTGGGAGGATGAAGTGTCTCTCGGTTGTTGTTTTTTGTTCGCGGAATGTTGAGGTGCCCAGGATTTTGTGGACTTGTGTTAGTGTCTGGTATTTGGTGGAAACTGAAGTATTGGGATGAGGTCAAGGTGATGAGTGTGAATCCTTGGGGAGACAAGCTGGGTGAATATAGGTAGGCGATGGGCAGAAACTTTAATTGCTTGGCTCGGTTACGCAAGGCTTGGATGTTTCCGGGCAGGCAGATGGATTGCTTGGTGCTACAGCCTACTTGCACCTTAATCAACCTTAGTACTACAGTACCTCACTTACATGTAACTTAGTAGAGTTCTAACTGTAGGTGATTAGCCGATAAGCCTGCATTGCCATGGCCCCTGTACGTCCCTCGCGTCATCGACGATAAGAGCCCGGCCTTTCCGAGCTCAGCTTCTTATCGAAGCTGCAGTCAGCGCTCCACAATTTGTGGGGAACTCACTCTGACAAGCTGGAAGCATACGGTATTATCCAAGTACATCTATCAAGCCCGATTTTCAAAGCGTCTCTACAAGTTACAATACATTACGATGACCTCAACTCGTGTCAAATCCAGCTCAAAGTGCAGGATACATTGCCCCGAGCACATGCTAACTCAAGATCACAGATTAAGGGATCCACTCTCTTGGCAGAAATCAGAATATTAACCACCCAGGTACCATAGGCACACTGTCAGCCAAGGCCTCATCTTGAACCTTTGAGAACCGTTCCCTCATTTACAGTAAGCGTCTCGATTAGCTATATAAAAACATGCACAAGCAATCCGACCGGCCCCTCGGTATCAGGGCTGGAAACGGGGCTTTCTCATATGCTATTTCCAATAGGCAATAGATACACAGAGAATAGATAATAGTAGTCAAGACACCGCCAATCCCTACTCATCACAGTGACCCCTACACGTTCATCTCTAGAACAGCCTTACTGCCACACCATAGTTAGTTCTTCAATTGGGGGTTTCAAAGCCAGCATAAGCCAATCTAACTCCAGAATCCAGATATGAGTTCCAATGCTGGCTATTCTGATCTCAGCGCCGGTTTAGAAAGCTGTTTGTCATTAACACCTAAAATACGGCCCACGGACCTTTCCTCGCTGAGCCTTCTAGCCTGATCTCTTTCTCCCAAGAGCCTAAAAGCTTGTGAGTTCAGAGTCTCTAGTCCGTCACTCCGGCATGACGAGGCTTTTTCCTTGAAAGAGGTCCATTTCAAGCAACATCCACAGGTGGCAGTCCCGACTACGACATCCCCCGTGTTCTGAACAGTCGAGGACCAATTCTTTGAGTATAGACCGTCGATGATCGCGTCTTGATGGATGATATTTCTTCTTTAAATAGGCTAACAAAATCTAGACCTTAGAAAAGAATTTATACTGTGTCTTTAATACTTTATGAACTCCGTCCGTGTATTCGCGAGCTATCATTTACTTAGTTATGTTTAACTTGATCAATATCTCCTGTTCTTATGGAAGAGAAAAGTGGACCTTTTTTCTTTCTTGGTCCATGACCCTCGTTAAGTCTGGGGGTTTCTCTTCCCTCTCCCGGATCTATTCAAGCCCATCGCAACAATTTTTCCTCGTCACCACCAGCACGAGAGTTCTATCTCCGTGATACAATCAAACATATTTATCACATGCACCTAGAATATAAGGAGTGTAACTTCTATTATAAGGCCTTCGAAGACCTCTTGGTAATTCAAGAGTAAGCACTGGGTGCCACACCATACTATATCAGAGCAACCAACTACGCGTCTGTGATTCTATCTTGGGCCATTACGAACAGTCCTCATAAAAGGCTCACAGTGGAGCCACACCCTATGTAAAACGAAGTCAAGATTGGTTTACTGATTATATGATCAATCTTCTTCAGGACATCTCCGCCTTATATCGATCGAGGCTTGTGAAATTCTCCTTTGAGTCTTATCTCATTCTTGTCCAAGGGGTCCTCACTCGATCCCCATTTTCCACTTCCACTTCCACTTCCGATTACCCGCCGGCAATTCCTCCACATATGGACCTGGCGCTTATGGGAGACGAGCGCGGTGGTGATGCGGGTAGCCAAATGGTGGAATGGGGGGGTATTTTAACCAGGTATGCTGCTCTGCCTTGTAAGCTCCACCTACACGCACTGGCTCTGCAAGATGTAAGGTTACCATGACCCCTATAACTAATACATAGACTCAGTGCGTTCTAGATTCCATGGTCACTCCAGCCCCGATACTGGATGAATGATAAAGCACGAATTGCGATCTGCCTGACCACAGTGCAACACAACGTCTAGGGTTTAAAAATTGAAAACGCCGAGGAGATATTAGATGCTTCTTTCTTGTTATTACTCAATGGGAGTAATTGTAACTCCGACTCTTGCTTTATTGAATCTTATACAAACACCTGCATAGTTGTATTTCCACCAATAAAGGCCCAACTCCGCATTTACGGAGCAATAAATCCATCCACATGTCCACTCTACTGTGGGGACTTCCCCGCAGGACAGCGAGAACGGACGATGAATTGGGTGCACGTCCTGACGATCTTGGTCACTTTTGGAAATTCCGGGGAAATGAAGTATGCTTTCATCGAAAGTATTAAAGGCGGTAGGGGACGCAGAAATGAAACCATGCACGAGCTACATTTTACCAAGCCAGGTTCATCATGCTTCTCTCGCACGTGCCTGTTTTCGCCCTCCTATTTGGGCTCACTTTTGGGTCTCCAAAGAGACCCCATCGCTGTGTGATTCCATGCAGTAAAGACCAGACGGCCGACGACTCCCAAACAGTCAATAGGGTCTTCGCTCAATGTGCTCATGATTCGGTGATTATCTTCGAGGAGGGTGCGGACTACAATATCTTCAAACCGATCAGTGCCACCAACTTGAGCAATGTCGAAATACAGGTCAAGGGCAACCTCCACCTGCCGCAGAGTATTGCTCAGATCCAGCGCATCGTCAACGGCACGGATCGTGTTCCCAATACAGACGGACACACTTGGTTCACATTCTCGGGACCCCAGATTGACTATGTCGGATCGGAAGACATCAACAGTGGTTGGATCTACTCCTACGGCCAGGCGTGGTGGGATGCAAACCCCGCGAATGGAACAGGAATCGCTTCTCGGCCTCATTTGATGAGCTTCCAGACCACTGATGGATCAATGAAGTACTTCAAGTCTCGAAAGCCGATCGCGTGGAATGTCAAGTTGAAGGGCGATAACATTGATATCAGTCATGCGTTTATCGACGCAGAGTCCGACAACGAATCTTTCCCATTCAACACCGACGGATTCGATGTCTCTGCGACCAATGTCCGAGTCACCGACAGTGTCTTTTACAATGGTGATGATGCCATCGCGGTATCAGACGGATCCCACAATGTGGTCTTCAAGCACAACACGATCGGCTTCCAGAGTCACGGAATGAGCATTGGCTCGTTAGGATCAAATCCCAAGTCCTTCAACAACGTGTCGGACATTCACTTCGAGGACGTGACGGTGATCAACGCCATCTATGCCGCTCGCTTCAAGTCCTGGATCGGTGGCCAAGGTCTAGTCAAGAACGTCAGCTGGAAGAACATCCGAGTCTACAACGTCACCTTCCCCATCTTTGTCACTCAAAGCTACTTCAATCAAGGCTCGACCCAGACGCCTCGCGTCAACAATGCGTCGGTGGTGATGGAAAACTTCACTTGGGAGGACTTCACGGGCACACTCAACACTTACCACCCAGGTGACGGTTCTTGCACTTCAGATCCATGCTGGTACGATGCTGGACTACCGAGTCTGAACCATACGGAGTCGGTCATCATCCAGTGCAATACGGCAAGTTCGTGCAAGGACTTTAAGTTGAAGAACATTCAAGTCATTCCACAGAGTCTGGCTAAGCCCACAGCAATTTGCGTCAATGCCACGGCCGAGCTGAATCCGCATCTTGGAGTGTGTTAGATGTGTTGTGAAAAAGTCTCGGCTGAGACAGATATACCCTCCGGATTCACATTGGCAAGGAAATACGGCAACTTACCTCTGGTCATATCCAGCGGTGGAAGCATCTGAAAACGAATTCATTCTATCACCTTCGTGAAGCCTTTTGTAACGATGTTCAAAAAGATTTTCTTCCAAAAGGACCCATAAGATCACTACCAATGTAGCCTACTACCTGGAAACCTGCCAGACCCATGCTCCTGGGGACCGTAGCTACCTTACACGAAGTAATAGATTAAAGTAAAGACACTAGTAGGTCGTGACTACTAGGTACAGGAGCCTGGCCTCTAGAGTTCGACTGTGTGAGCCTACCAAGTACCACACTGTACTTTTGTTCCTGACTGATGTTACCGGCTGTCGTAGTAGAACCCACCCAACATAGTCAGCAATAGCTAGCTCCCTCCTATTTTGATGAAACCGATCACAATTGATGTGCTGATACTAAGTCAGGCAGAGGAAGCATAAAGCAAGTTGAGCCGATGAGCTTGTTCACTGGCCGATAGTCTCTTGATCAAGTCCGCATCACTTCCATATCTCACATCGTAGTTGTAGCGTCGAAATAACCAGAAACACAGTGTGCCGGATTACACGATAAGGCTCGGCCTTATTGAGTGTTGATCTACCGATTCGGGCAAGTACGGACATGAGTCTCTCCAATTTCCCCGCAGTCTCCGCATTTCTTATCAGCGGAGGGGGGCATAAAGTGAACCTTGGATTCCCACGCACCGGAAAAGTCCTGATCATACGAACATATGTCATATGCACCCTCCACCTGTACAAACAATCCAAGGTCAGCCATCTTGATCCTTCAGGAACTTCACCGAATCATCAGTTGGGACGAGATTCAATAGTCAGTAATGACGACTACGACACCCGCGTCTACGAGCCCACCCTCCTATCTGGAGCGAGCTGCTGAAAAGCGTGCCAGCCAACTTGCTCTCATTCCGATCGAATGGCGATTATCTGCAATCCCTTCACCAGACTCAAAACCCAACGCACTCACAACCATACGGGTGGAACTAACACCGCGAGAGCTCGCATTGACCGAGGAAACAGATATCACGGCCCTTCTGTGCAAACTGTCCTCTGCGGAAATATCGTCGTTGGAGCTCACTAGGGCCTTCGCCAAGCGCGCTGCATTGGCACATCAACTTACAACCTGTTGCACGGAGATCCTCTTTGAAGAGGCATTTGCGACTGCGAAGCAATTGGACGAATATCTCGCGCGAACGGGAACACCGATTGGTCCACTACATGGATTACCAGTCTCTATCAAGGATCTGTTCTCCGTGAAGGGGGTAGACACTTCCATAGGTGGGATCTCCGAAGCGACCAGGTGAGGGAACATTTGCAAGCTCCAAGGCTGACTCAATTCTCTTTTCCAGGATGGGTCGGTTTGACCAATAATCCAGCTCCGGCCGATAAAGCTGTAGCACAAACGTTACGTCGCCTGGGCGCGGTCTTGTACGTCAAGACTAACCTCCCACAATCGATGATGATGTCCGACTCCTATAACCATGTATTTGGGCAATGTGTTCATCCACTCAATCGAAGGTTGATCTCCGGAGGTAGCTCTGGCGGAGAATCGACGCTGGTTGCCGCTAGAGGTAGCGCGCTGGGCATTGGAACAGATCTGGGTGGTTCGATTCGAATCCCTGCAAGTTTATGCGGGATATACGGCTTGTCACCAAGTCCGGGAAGACACCCATATGAGCGTGGAAAGTAAGTGATGCGCCGGTTCTCATTTGTAGGACTCAATAAGACCCTTCTTAGAGGGCTTTCGCACATTCCGTCTGACTCGGTGCAAAAAGTCCGGGACAGGATATCATTCGCTCAGTCGCAGGCCCTATGAGTTGCAGTTTAGCAAGTATCGAACGGTACATGGAGGCTTTACCGTCTGCTTTGCCCTGGGAAATTGACCAGCATGTTGCGCCTGTACTGTGGCGACGAAGTCTGGCAGCGCTTCCTACCAAGCGATTACGGATTGGATTCTTGGTGGACGATGGGGTGGTCAAAGTGCAACCACCGATTGATCGAGCAGTGCGAGAGACGGTGGATGCACTCAGAAATGCGGGCCATGAAGGTATGAACTCGCTTCTTGAAATTGAGTCTTCTTTGGGGGCACCCTTTTCTCACTCAGCGGCGTTAAGTGTTCGAATGGGATCCTTCGTCGCATGCGTATGCATATCAGTTATGGGAGAAAGCAATCCTTTCCGATGGTGGCGAAGGTTGCCGCAAAAAGATTGAGATGACCGGGGAACCGTTGATTGAAGGGATGCTCGTAGGCACCGAGAAAGATATTCTCACTACGTCCCAGACTCACCAGGTACCCTTCCTTGGACATCTCCTCGCAAATTCTCCACCGGAGATCTAGCACCGCTAACGCAAATCAAATCCTTCTGGCAACAGCTTCACGCAGACAAATATCTCTATGAAAGCGAATATCTCGACCGGTGGACAACTTCCAAGATCGATGCTTTAATCATGCCCAATACCCCATGGGTTGGTTACGAGCCGTGGACATGGGTCAAATCCAGCGCATACGTTGGATATACCAGTATATGGAATCTCCTGGGCTATGCTGCCCTGGCTGTGCCTGCGACTGTTGTATCGAAGAACAAGGATCTACCAGATCAAGAATGGCTGGATCATGTGCCACGAAATGCTGGGGACAAATTCAACAAAGAGCAGTGTAAGTTTGCCACGGCATCAGAAAAGCTTGTACAATACTTATGTCTCCTCAACTTACAGATGATATCAACTTGATCGATGGAATGCCCGTTGGAATACAAGTGGTCGGTGGTCGATTTGGCGAGGAGAAATGTGTGTCAGTGGCCAAGGCTATAGAACAGGCCATGCGATGGGAGAGAAGTGCGCGGCCAAATCTGTGATGGGTTGACGTCGCCACATTTTACCATCTGCAAAGACAAGAGTTTGAATGACAGACTAAATTACAATCCAACTTTTGCCAGAGAACATCTTGAACCGGAAGTTTAGCTTGGTATCAAGTAATGTGTAAATCCAAGCTCATGTGCTGGTTTCTTCTTCCTCCCTCCCCCCATTCGAGTACATTGCAACTTCAGCACTGTTTCCACGATGTCGAACATATTCGTCCAGTCTTCGAACGACACGACGATGGGCAAGAATCTTTCCGAAGCGATTGATCCCACGATGAAAGTTTCGAGCAAAGCCGGACTGGTCATCGGCGCTGTTGTAGCTTCTGTCGTAATGGCCGGTTGAGAGTTGTGATCGCACGGCCAAGATGCCAGTTGCTCGTGTTCGACGAGCCTGTGGAATCCAGGGAAACTCGGGCAACGAGGGTAGGTGAACAAGCATTAAATTGCACTCATCTTGTCGCCCGTACTCGGAGAGTCGTGCGTCAGAATGTCTGCCACAATCACTGAGTCGGTGGGTGTTCGAGGGGGAATCGAGAAATGGGGATCAAGTGAGAATCAAGTGGAAACCAATTAACCCATGAAATAAGGATCGACAGAGAATGTCAGACGATTTGATCGATATGAGATGAAGATTTACTGAAGAACATCGAGAGTGGTACCGGTAGCCCAACGTCAACTGAAGTCATTATTCACAAAAACTTGGCATGGACGATGACTGGTCGCTTCTAATATCAAGTCATCATTTGATTATGTGATCTATTTATACAGGTGCATTCATCCGCTCTTTATAATCAGGAAACTCAAAATCTCCCAAGTCGCACTCGTACTGAAAGTCATGATGATTGATACCATCCGCGGCCTGCGCAGCTTGCGACTTGAAATGGAAGCCGGCCTCCATCTCAATATCCCGGCTTTGATCCCATCCAGGAGTCAGGATTGGTGGAGTAGGAGCCACATCCGAGACCATTCTCAATTCTCTGACAACTCGGATGCCATCTTCATCTGAACCGCCATGGTGGCCGAGGGCGTCCTCATTCGTGTCAATTTTGGACACGCTTGCGGTGTAGGAGCCGGGGCCGGAAAAGAAGTAATCCTGATACTGCATACCCCCATCCGGACAATTCGGGTCATAGATAGAATGTTTCCGTGAGGATGTAAGATGGGCAGTCGTTCCAGAGACAGATCGGGTTTTTGTCGCGGGGGATGAGTGAAGTGGCTGTGGGCGGAAGCACCAGGAGAAGATGCGGGATAGTAAGGGGTGCATCGGTGCCATGCAAGCGCAAATGATGGACACGTCGGCTTCCAGAGACGACCATGTGGCTGCTTTGCCGTTATTTTCTGGTAGGAAATGTTAATCCAAAGATGTGTCTCACGGCCAAAGCATTCGAAAGAGGCTAGATCACAACATACTGCTGAAATCCCAAAGGAAGAGTAGTCTGAGCTCAAGCGTCCTGGCTATACTGATGGCAATCACACTGCAACAAGAGGTAGGAATTAGCCCACATATTGTCCTGTTGAAAACAAGAAAACAAACAAGATGCTCACACAATGCCCGTGCCGAAGACGGCGATAATACCCGCTTTCTGCCGCCAGGGCAAATGAAGCTTCCATAACATAGGCATCGGCATGACCAAGATGACCATATCTGAAGCGATCTGGAATCCTGCGTTGAAATACCAAATCGGCTGCCTTGGTAGACAGTAACCCCTATCCCTGGGATACGAGACGTCCCAGAACTTGTGTATAGGTCGACAGAGGAAAATCGAGCTGAATAGCATCCACAGCCCCGCAGCAGTGAGAACAGCCATGAAGCCATAGGTGAAGATCACAAATCTTCGTGCTCGGAAAACGCGTAGAAGAAAGATCAAAGCAGACAATTTGGCTAGGATGAGCGAAGTATTATAAAGAGGAATAGCAAGCCATAGGAACTAGAGCCCATGATAAAGAAATTAGAAACAGTGTCTGTGCAGGAAGACAAGGTTGCAGGAAAGGTTGGGGTATACACATACGAAAAGATGTCCCTGAAAGCTGCTTTTGGAAAGTGTCTCTCCTGGTTTCCCAAGTCCGTAGTGCAGCTCTATGATGATACAGTTAGTGCGACAAGTACATCGGGAGACGCTCGAGTACAACAAAAGGCCTTACCAACAAAGACCATCGCAGAGAGCGCAATTGCGCATATCTGATCATGGCACACCATTAGAACGTTTATCAACTGTGGAGCGCTCACTCTAGAGAGCCCATTGCAGAAGGCAGCCGTAGATTCCGCCTTCACAATGTTGTCTTGACTGCGAGGAACTTACCAATGCCAGGATAATCATCAAGTCGTCATACCCAGGCGCCTTGACAATTCTGAATCTAGTCCATAGTCGAGCGGTCACAAAAATGATCGCCAGGACAAGAAAGATGGAGACAATCAAGGCAATCCGCATGCTGAATGGCGATGGACCGGAATCTCGCCGAGTCCATCGAAGGTCGCGATGCACCAGAATCCAGGATGAGGATGGTGTGTATAGTGTATATGTAGAGCAGATGAGCAAAAGTATCAGGCTTGACCAAAGGTAGTTCTGGACAGGACAAGTAAGTGTTGTAGAGACTTCCAATTCGTGGTGTGTGAGTTGACAAGCGGTGGCGAGTGTTCAGTATACACTTTAGGCCGGGCTGTTTGCTCCGCCGAAAGGTTTGAAAATGGACGGTGAGACTGGGTCAGAGGAAGAAAGATAGTGTGATTCAACGAACATTGAGAATTTCTCACAGTGATAAGTAACAAAACACACATTCCGAGAAAAAGCGAAGTCAAAATGTTCTCTTCGAGCTTGTCGGACGAACCCACAATCGTCTGATGGCTCTGTCACCTGCACACCCATGCAGATCGACGACCATCCACCCATTCTGTCATTCTCGCACGGCAGTTGCCTCTCCTTCGTCTATGACTGGCCTTGGAGCTTCTGGATCCTCGCAGAACCCATGGTATCTGAACCTAATTGGTAGAACCAGATTTGGGGGTAACCAGATACCCAAGATGGCCGCATTAGGCAGCTGCGGGGGAGTGCAGAAGCGCAACGACGTCAATGACTTTGACTTAACTTTTTTGCGGCACTTTCAGCCACTCGAACAGTTTGTGACGCGATCTAAGTGGTCACAGATCTAGCGGAAAAGCATTCCCACGAGTATCAACTGGTGAGATTTAGAGTTGTGGAGACGATCGATCAAGTTAGCGTGAATCGAGGCCTCAGCCACAAAGACCCACCACTTCGAATACTCGAAACAACCTTCTCGTATTGGCTTGTGTCATACAAATTCAGACTTTTCACAAACTCACAAATGTGGCTTGGTTCATTATTCTATCACGACATCTCTGCCGCTGTTGCGGAGAATCACTAGACCACTTTTGCTAGGTGGCGGTACCAAGGTTACAAAGGGAATCATCCGACGGCCGAGAAACTCATCCTGATTCCTGTGTGTGGGAGCAATCTCCAGCGGCCTCGGCCCATCCAGACGCCTCCTATGTCCCGTACTTCATCCCGGGACTCAGCCTAACAAAATTGAGTGCAATCGCTGCTCTTATGCGTTGGCAAATGAGTGGTAGATAAACCCATGGATGGTATACATCTCAATAATAACCAGATTATTCATCTTTCGCGTCTTCAATTCTGATTGACGTCTATTGCATGTTCGCCATTCAATTGAGTTGATCATGCTCGCACTTAATGTGAATCAGAGCAGTGGCAATAGCTTGTTTTGCAAGCTTGGACTAAAGCCAGCAGAATCAACACTAGATGACCAAGTACACGGCTCTAGCTATTAGTCTAGAACAGACTCTTCTCATTGCTGTGAAAATAGGGATCGGCTAACCTACCCACTGTTCAGATAATAAGAAATGACAAAAGTCGCACAATGGGATTAACGCTGTCCCTGGAACATTCTCCCGGAACCACAAGACTCTTGGCAACACTTTATCTCCGCACGGATCTTCGGACATGCCGATAGTCGACCCCTTGAATGAATTCATTGCAAGCCACCTATTCTACCTATTGTATGCATGACTCCAATGAGTAACCATGGATTACCATATACCTGCAGTAGAAGAGGGAAAGAGCTGTTCATTTTTATTTGCCTCTTCCTCCCTTTCTCGGTGCGACTAGACCAGAAATTTTTGGACCCTAAGGACAGGCAGCGAGACTGGTTTTCCTCACCTGTATGGGTAGGTAGTCTAATAGTGTATAATTGTAAGTGCACTAGATAGTAGAAAAGACCCGATCAGCATATAAAAGAAGACAGATCAAGCTACAGTCTCGGCAACGACATTTTTTTCGCGTCCAGAGGCATGTATAGCAGCATGGCGAATAATTGGTATTTGCTCCATCTCTAAGTGGGTGGTCGTTAGTATAAAGCTGTGTGTACGAATGACTTTTCGAATTGTGCACTGCATCCACAATGTGCCAGACTGGCCTTTTTACCATTTGCGGAGAAATAAGCTACACTGGACGAGCCTTGGCGACCCCGGTGAGGAAAACGGAATGCATGCTCGGGCATTCGAGCCGTTTCAGGCCGCCTGGAGGCAATCGAGGATCTACAGACACATTGAAAAGAACGCTCTAGATCGTGCACTTTGAATGAGTCGATGGTTCCTTGCATTCACAATTTCGATCTCCACCGACTTTGATATTGCTTGCTCAACCTTTCTCATATGAAGTATACGGTTGCTTAACACGGTGCCATCGTGCCACGATCATGAATTATTCTTCGCTCTGGATTTCAATACCTATCTTTTCTCTAAACAGATCTCGAAAATTAATCTAGCTTTCCTCAGGCATTGAGAGAGATTTTGTTCCTCCTACAAAAGATAAGGTCGCCAATGAAAACCACTGAAAGCGATTAGAAAGCAATAGCTACGTTTTCGGTCCTCATACCCAAGCAGATTCAGTCCGGAACAAAGACAGAAGGATACGAAAGACCAAGAGAAGACATAACAAAGCTATCAGGGACTTGGTAGAATGTGACTACAAGAGCAGACGTGAGATAGATTACTAACTAGGTTCATTCCAGCTTTACTATTGAGAATAGGTTACCCAACCTCAACCAAAGCCGTAATAGAAAAGGATCATGTTTCTATTTTCAACCCTCAACCATCACGGTATTGCATCCCTGACGGTAAGGATGCGAGGTCATCCACGCGGAAAAACAGACATAAGCATCAGTCCCATAGGATCATATACTACGCCTCAAATGCAAGTCTGGCGGATTGACCCATTGCAGGCTGTTCCACTTCATTAATTCACCCTGCAAAAATCAACAGGGTCCCTACCAAATACCCGGTTCATCTTCCTCTTCACGTGCCTTTAAAGTGTTTGTCCACGGACCAATGTCCGGATGGCTTCATATCAGTCGTGAGCGGAAAATATCTACAACGCAAACGAGCGTATGCGAGGCAGAAGTTTTCTCACTGATATCAGTCAAATGTTCCATTAGTGCACGACGACGGACACTTGGTAAGTTTTTACAATTTATTATTCGAAAAAGAATGTGCAAAACAAAAGAAAATGTTTCGCAAAGATGGAAGCTGCGTGCCGCTGAAATTTACGACCTCAAGCACCTTCGTGATTGTCACAAGTATACACATAATTGATAGTGACCAGACACCCATCAGGTCGGTGGAATGATCCACATTTTTTGCATCCACCAACCTTTCGAATATTCTGGTAGTCGTTCCACAGATCATTACCACTGATGCTGCAATTGTTTCCTTGGATAAAGACACCACAGCCTCGAGTCTGGTCTCCCCAGCAGTTTCCGGTCAATTGACCATCACTACATAGTGCCCGGGTGTTAGTGCATGGAGACCACGACAAGACCACGTTTAGACAACAGGAGTCGAACAACGAAAGAAAAATATGGGAAGATTCAGGGCCACTTACTAGGTTCCGTAGTATTGCAGATCATTTCGTTGAAAATAGTTGACAGCGTGGTCGCACCACTTGAGGAAGTCTGGGGTAGAGCACATTGACGAACCCTTGCAATCGTACTCTTCGGGCGAGGGTTCATAGGCATTGATGAGCGGGTTGTAGCCCTGGGCTTGAACAACAAATTTGCTTGTATCGATTGTCTGCGTGCCAATAGGCAAATCCCAAGTGTAAGTGTAGCCTGAGATGGTCAGTGGCACTTCTCCCACCACTGACCAAGACCAGGGTGGTGCCGTAGAACCTTTTGGAAGAACGCCACTGTACTTGTACAGAGTAGTGCCCTCGACCATGTATTTCGTGCAAACATACTCGTCGACTTTGAAATTGACACTCCATCCAGGGTCATCATCGAAGTCACATCCCACAGAGTCCCAAATGTAGAGACGAATGAATGCAAAAGGCACCAGGATGTCAGCTCGGATTGTCGTAGAGCCCATTTTCGGCAGCGAGTGGTAGTTAGCGACTGTCTTGCCACCTGGTAAGGACGAAGTGGAAGCAGTGACTCTCTCGGTTGAGAATCCCATATCGCCATTCCCTCCGACAGCACGAACGTGGAATTCAGTACTTGTTCCCGGTTGAAGACCTCCGATTGTGACACTTGTCATAGAGCCAGGAATACTAGCGACTAGATTGTCTCCAGCATAGATATGATAGCCGAGTGCATTCGATGCTGCGGTCCAAGATAGCTTGGCTGAACTATAGTCTGACTTGGTGACTGACAGTCCGCCCGTCGGCCCTCCCGCTGGCCCTGAGCCCCAACCGGCCGCCTCGGCATTTTTGGGAGAGCCGCCATCGACTGCATCGAGCATGCTCTGCACATAGGAATCCGAAGGCAAATTGTCGTAAGGGTTCGGTAAAGTATCATCGGTGAGTTGGATGAAGCCGGCCCCACGTTCCTGAGATAGCTTGATCACCTCAGAGATCGCGGATTCGGGCACATTGTACACGATGTGCCAGAGCTTTCGTGGATCTTTGGCTGGCCAATCGTTGGGGGTGTAAGAGTTTTTGTACGCATCGTAATCCAGTTCGAACGTCAGTAATGTATCCATGGTGTCTTCGTAGCAGGATGCCATGGGTGATCCAGGGTTCAAAATGGTGAGAGCGCCAGGATGAGCCCGTTTGGTGTAGGCGTTGATATACTTGTAGAGGTCGACATACTCATTGTTGGCACCACATTCAGGCCAACCCTCATCGAAAAAGATACCGCCAATCTTGTCACCGTACAGCGAGTACCACATGTCAACATCCTCTTCGATCTGCGCGGTCCAGTCTGCCAAATCACCAGAGCCCAGCCGAGTGACAAACTTCTGTTGGCTCACACCGAGGTAGCCCGTTCGTACATATCCCAGAACGGTTTTGCCTGAACCGGCTGCCCGGGTGATCACATCAGTCCAGTCGGAATCCACCGCGGAGTCTGGACCATTCACAACGTTCGCAACCAATATAGGCATCTTTTTCGAGGAGTATCCGACCAGACGATTCCAAGCTGAAGGGTCGGCGAGAGGATTGATGTAAGATGCCACCGCAACTTGCTCTGGAGTGATACGACGGGTTAGCTTGGAAGGATTTCAGGGGAGTATAGATCACACGTACGCCCGCTTGCCGAGGAGTCAGAGCCATTTGAAGACAAGTAGGGACAAGAGTCAAAGCTCATCTCCTCTGGAATCTCTTCATATCCATGGCTGACTTCATTGTGATTGCTCATGTGGTAAATGACCAGCGAGGCAATAACCCGATGCAGTAAAGGCTGAGGATGGAAAACACGTCCATATCTGTGTGAGATCTTAGCGCCAGGTACTTGCAATCTTGGAGTTTGCTCTCGTCGATTATGCTTACCCGTCCGGAAGAAGATTCGGAATACTTCTTGGCTGCACCGTGGCTTCAATCGACATCGCCTTCGAGGTAGTCAAGGCGGAGCTTTCTTGAATAACCATCGACTGGTCGGATAATTGTGCATCTGGGTCGACGAGCTGCATGATCAAGGCAAATTGATTGACAGTGCCGCCGAATGTGCCCTCGAGGTCATCTTCTTGAGTACGTTTCCACGGGTTGCTTCCAAATGGGTCCATAGTGTTTAGCTCGTAGAACATGAGGCCGGTTCTGCATCACGAGTCAGCTAGCTTATCATAGGAAAAATGTCGACCAAGGCATACCGGGTATTGCTTTCCTTAGTAGATTCATCGACACCAGCCTCGCAAAAGCGGCCGTTGAAGCGACCCACGTAGGAGTCGTAGTTCACGAACTGCACCTGGTTTCCTGCTCTTTCCACCGCATCAGACTGCAGTGTGACTATCAGTATATCAATCGAGATTTGCGGACAGGGGACCAAGATGCATTACAATCTTCGAATTCACGGCATCCACGAGGGCATTCATTGCTTTCCGATTCAGCGTCGTGAGTTTCGCCTCGGGCTGGAACATGTTGTACAGTTTCTAGGAAGCCATCAGTATCCAAGTCAAGCCGGCCCACAGTGATCTTACTGACATAGATCCAAGTAGACCAGCTGACGTTGTCACAATCAGACGACATATCCTCCGCAAAGAACTTGGCGTAACTGGGAAAAAAGATTAATATTCTTCCATTTCAATTTGTAAGGAGCAACGCTTCACAAACCCAGTATAGTAAATTATCCCACTATTCTCAGTCAGTATTTGAACTTTGCACTTGAAGAGGCGTCACTTACTCAGATGCCAACTTTGCCTTGGCTGCAGAAATAACCGCGTCAATACTTTGAGAAAATGCGTCCCCATCTATGATTGACTGCGTCCGAGCAAGCTGTCCAGCACAGCCCACGCCAAGGGAGTCCCAGTCGACTGAAGATGCCAGGGCAAATTTGGGATCCAACTTGCTTGCTGCCTTTGCAACATCGACTTGGTTTGCATTGAGTACCGCCCATTGAAACACGCATTGATTGAGAATCTTTGTAAGCTCGGCATCGTTTCCACCTGGCATTGCGAAATTTTAGTCTTGGCAGGCTGATGTATGTGCTAAGTTCTTCGGCAAAGCGTACCGGCTGAGAGCAGAATGACCTGCTGATTCCCGCTGATCTGTGGAATCTGGTTGTTGATTACATCGTCTGTAACTGCTCCAGAACATGATCTGAACTGGAACGTTCGAGACGCTGGATCGCCCAGTCTGCCATCGTTGTGAATAAGATTCGGATATGCGTTGTCATATCGACTGCATGCCGAGTCTTTTTTCGGCGACAATCAGAAATTAGCACATGCATGCTGGCCAAGCTCACGATAGGCAAGGACTTACCACCGTCTCCTTGAAGACGAGTCCCTGCGCCGATTCCAGCAGAGTAGGAATCGCCAATAGCTGCCATTCTCGTGATGAACGAAAGATCAGATGGGTCGAATTCGTCATCATCAACAGTATCTCGGCCGAGCAACGGAGCAGGATATGAGCTGAAATTCCCAAGCGCATATCCCCCTGTGATTGGTTTTGCGAGGCCACGCTCCGCAACAGCAAGGAGGGCCAACAAGCCACACCACTGTAGCTCTAGCATACTGAGCTAGAAGAAAGCAACGGAGCTATGAAGGATTGGAAAATTAAACTGATGTAGCAATGATAGACAGCGAATGGTCATACAACAGTCCATATTATATATAGTTTTTCTCGCCACGTCGACTGAGAGGCGTTAGGTACCTGGTCTAGGCAGGGAGACATCTATATCCTCGCAATAGATGGAGCTTCTCTTCTCTCGTATTCTGTATCCAAGGATCTGGGCCCACTCTTCATGGTCAGAAACTCGCCGGGAGATTGTCAAAAGCTGACCTTGATGGAAAGAGTAATCCTTGCCGAAGTTTGTATACGATTGGAACGATTGCTGCTAGTTTCATGCACAGACAATTCCTTGGAGTTTTTGAAATAATTCCAGATAAATTTAAGCATTCAATCTGCAAGCGGGACATCAAAGCTCTGTCACCTCCACTTCTTTTGTGAGTTAAGTCAACATGGGACATATCGCTCACTGAATCGCTGACTGTATTCTCCAACGGGACTGTGAGTGACTATCTATCGTGCCGCTCGGAAGTGTCAGAGAGCGATAGCTCGTTGTCAAGTCAGAACAGGTATGCTCTCTCATTTGGAAAGTTCGGTATATCTTCGACGGACGGAGTCGGCTAGCGTATCACATAAGCCGATTCGAGAGAAAGGATGGCTATCCGAAGCCTGGACATATTGGTGGCTGGGCCTCGCGCTACGACACGCCATTAAGATCATTATACGCTAAAGAAAACAGCCGATACTGCGACGGCAGAGTGCCGTGGGTCGTGTTCTTCGATGTATGTATGTCTCGATTATTCGACCGTCAGCGTCAGTTTCGGAAATTTCGCAACGTTCAAGCCACAAGAAATGGGCAGTCAGACTTTCCCAATCTGGCTCCACTTCGTCTCTTTGGCAGACGGGATAAATCAAGTAGGGGTTTATCCGACCAGGGGGAAGATCGCTGAATGCAAAAAACACGTGGGTGCAAACGGTCATGCATTCTCGATTTTGCCAAGATAACTAACCGGAACAAGCGGTAGGTCAGCATGAGATTAACCGAAGCTTTTGGCCCCTGCTAGATGGTCTTGGCGCTCGTCTGGCAGTAAATTCTGCAAACAATATACTACTCCAGTGATCTTACTTGGTCATCGCGGCGGCTTTCTCTCGCCCAGCGGGACGTTAACTGTTCTCACGTTGGATACCACACCCCCCGCTATTCCAGCGGAATTCTCACTCCGAGTTGGCGATGACGGCTCATCAAGGTAACTTCCCTCTGAACACGTCCGTTTGAAGTGCCATGGTTCTCCTCAATTGCCTTGGTATCTTGACAGAGAACGAACAAAAACACCAACTAGATAACCAGATCATCGGATACAAGGTTGGTTCAGAGTCAAATGTAAGCCGTAAAATGTGCGAGAGTGTATTCCAAATATCTGGCCCACACCCCCTGTCTTCAACACTGTGCTGATCTATAGATGGGGAAGCTTTTCCCAAAAAGGCCATCGCGATTCGCGTTAAGAAAAAAGAAAATCAAATACGGGCCCTACGTTACAATCCTGCTGCTTCACGTGTCAATGTCCGCTATAGAAGCAGATGCGAGGGATTTCCCGCTGTGCTGATGGCTTTGATTAACCTAAGCGCCTGTGAGCCAACTGATTCCTTTCATTCTGCAATTCCAAATCAGTCCGCGGTGTCGTGCCGTTTCTCGAGCTTCTGCCCGTGGGAGCGCCACCGACTAAGAGCGCCAAGAGACTCCGCGCCATGTAAGCACGGCTTGCCTTCACCTCTGGCGGTGGGGGCCGATGCCGATGCCACGTGATTGAATCACCCCCTTCGTCCTATACAACCTTGACGAGGTGCGTATATGGTTCTTCATGAAAGTGGTGTTTATGCCAATTCTAGGTAGCTGAGCCGCATCTTATGTCACAGAGCTTACTCAGTAGATGAAACCTCTATCGTTCTGCACACGGCCATGACGGAGAAGAATGATCCAGTACAGTTCCTATTGCACCAACAGCCGGGGTCAACACTCGCTCAAATAGATGAATGTCATTGATGTATTTTGAATGAGAATTAAGGAATCTAAGCCATAACACTGTTGCACTTGAAGTGGGTCCAGTTCGATCTTACCGGAGTCAAAGTGAGTTATCGAGGCCATCGATTTAGTCCGGGTCGAGATACAATTTGAGTTTCTCAATCAATCTCTCGAATTTACTCCTAGAAAAACAGTAACCGCCTTATGAGATTCAGAAACGGCCATTAACTAGTGCTGATGTCAGTCTGAGGGTGGATATTTTTGGCGAGGTTGTCTTTTCGTGATCATGGACTCGGTGCTCACTGCCACTGATATTCTCCTTGAAACGATAGGCCGCCCTTGAGATGTTCGTTCCCGAGATTATTCTGATACTAAAATTTTCCCAATGAAAATTATAACATGCTCACTGAAAGAGTTCCACTCTTCTAGCGCGCTGCGCTCTTGACGTTAGCGTGAGCCGGACGACTATAGGTCTTGCTGCGTTAGGACGCCCGCAGCGCGGGTCCCAAACGACCTGAAGTTTTATCTTGATATACTGTCCAGATTTCCACTTCCGGTTTATTTGGGTCCTGCTAGAGTGTAAGCAGTAGTCCCCATTTGAGATCTTGAGAAGGATGCGATATTACAGGATCTAAGGGGACCCCTGGAGTAGCATGAGAGCTTCGAAAAGGCCTTGTAGAGCCGCTACTAGCGGACCATCTAGATTCTCGCTTAGTATGACCGACTTGGATCTGAAATTTCCCACGAGTGTCAGCATTATGGAGGTCTAGAGGGGATTTCACAAAGGCATTGCGTGAATGTAACATGTTGTGTCCATCCACCTGCACGCGAATCCAGAGTCTATAAAATGGCCGAATTCCACGCATTTCTTCAATCTGTAATTTGACATTGGGTCATTCCTCTTTCTACCTTTCAGATCACCGTTTACACTTAGTGAGTCAATTGAATCCGGACTCGCAATACATTCTTGCCCACGGTCTTAACTTTGCTAATTTGTGTGGCCGAAGGCTATGATCGGCTTGAGTCCCTCATATCTAGTCCTCTTCATCTGTTGGGCCTTCGGGGTACTGCTCGATGCAGCCAACGATAAAGTCCGTCTCGATCCTCAAGGTCCGCTGGGTATCACGTTGGACACTGCAACCCGCGACAATTGGCCCAGAGTTGAGGCGGGTGCCCTGCCCACCAGAAGGATGTTGTTCTGGAGCAGCTGGTTGGGATTCAACAAAACTGTCGACGGCCTCTCCGATGCGCAGCTCTGGCAGATTGTCCATGATGCGCACGCCGAAATGAGGACCGATGCGGCGCAATACAAAGTTCCTGTGAGGAATATTCCCACGGCCATGGTCGTGCTTGCCGTGGGCAACGAACTCGTCTTTGCGTCCTCGGCGAAGAACGCGAACAGCTTTGCTTATAAGTACGAAGAGACCAAAGTCAAGAACACCCTCGATCTTTGCCAAATAGCCTTCTTTGAACAATCCGGAAAAACGTTGGAACACAAGAATGGTGCCAATTGCGGCGAGGTTCTGGCAGCGCAGTTATACTACACAATACATCCCGGTGAGGCCCTCTCTGGCAAAGGGGCCCGGATTGCCGCTGTTCTCTGGAAGAAAGCCGAAAACAGGCCCGTTCAGACCGACCCTTGTGGGACAGATCAGGCAACGGCAAGTGAACTTCCTTCAGATGACAACGGGCTTTCCTCTACCATACGAAACTAATGATCAGCAGGAAGTCTGGGGCTGCAACAAGTTTGTCGAAGTCGAAGGACTCAGACCATTGAATATCAACGACACCGCCGAGGCCTACGACTTCGAGACAATGGGGCTGGGCAAACCAAAAATCAACCAGATGCAATTATGCGGGGCGCCCGCTAAGAAGCCCGGGTCCTCTTCCAACGCCTGAGTTCTCGCAACGAGTCTCGACCACACCATCTCCCCTACACGAACTGGTGGCTCCAATTTGGGAATTTTGGGCATACTTCTCAATAGAAAGACTCGATCATCACAATGTCAAGTGGAATCCCGACCTGAGCACCAACTTCTGTCAGTCGCCGCCTCATTTGTGGGTCCCATTCTTGAAATTCATGATCCGTCCAGTGCAAGGAAATGCTGCGGAGGAAAGGTGTATGTTCTTTCCAATCACGTAGCCAGTTCTCTAGGAGCGTAATGATTGCGTGGTCGGTCCATTCCCATGCAGGCCACGAGGGTTCCATCTCGTCGTCATTCTGCAGCCTCAAGTCGTTCGTAATGATCACTTCTTCAATGTTGCTTGGAATGACCTTCAGTAATTGTTTGTTGGTATCTTGCACAAACCCGACGAGGAAGGCCCATGGGATTTGAATCCTCCGCAATTTGGTCAGAGCAGCGACTTCATGCAAGGAACCGGTCGTTTTGATCGCAGGGAGAAATTGGTCATTTCCTCCCACTCCAATATCTGCCACAATGCTCAAGTCTTCCAGCGTCTCTTTGACATGGGCTAGAGCCGCCCCAATCTGATCTAGCTCCACAATGGGCTTGTTTGTGTCATCGTCGAGACCAAAATCGTAGTACCACTTCCAGCTCAAACGGCGAAGGTTGACCATGGCGGCAAGTACATTGCCAAGCGAAACTTCACGAACACACGTCAAATCAAGATTCACGAGATTTGTCGGAGAAGGGGGATATGATGTCGGCCATGAGAACATCGATGGGCTCTCGATCGAGACAGCCATGCTCTTGACGATCGGAAGATAAAAGAGCGGTAGAATATTGGCCGTGTTCTTGATAGACTTGCCCCGCGCTCGATCTTCCCAGGTTTGAAGACGAACTGAGACGATCTCAAGGAGCTCGAACGTAGGCAATTTCATCTGCGACGGCTGGCAGAGAGCCGACCGGAGCACCATACCAAGAATCTCGGTGCGTTGAGTAAACGCCGGACCAAGACTCAAATGGCGGATGTTTGATGCTTGCGCCACGAGAAGCGCCACGAAGGCATCTATGGTACCTTTCTGAAGTTCCTTTATCCAGACGTCTGCTTGCGGCAACTGGGTGTTTCTGACAAATGCGTTAAAGTCATCGATTTCTATCTCGGCTTGAGGAGTCACGAGAGGGGGAATCGATTTGCGGTATACGCCATCGGAGAAGCATTTGCCATCCAGAACAAGGTATTTGATGAAGGACGCCAGATCTGGTCTCCTCACGATCGATTGGAGTAGCTTAAAAACCGGGGGAGGCACGTCGACCTCCCGCCATATCCATTCGATTTGGGAGTACAGAAATGGCTCTGCGTGAGCACGAAGGTTTCGATTGACCAGGCAGAGTGCACGGTATTCAGAGGACGACAACAGATCAAAGATTGATTGTAGGATCTCTGTTGGACAGCTGTCCAAGCACTGGGCCATGTGACGCTTCTATTAAAGTTGAGGATGAGCCGTGAACCACGAGCAAGAAAAATTCATTGACAAGTATGTATCGCTTACTTCCATGCTTGTGTTCCGCTTACAGCCACCAGTAAGTCCTCGCGTTCAACGCGAAAAAGGACATTCTGCTTGTTCCGGGGGGTGAAAGAGATCGCGTCTAGATCTGTGAGATCCTGCTTCATCAAGGTCAGAAGTTTTCCAGGTAGAAGGGAGTAATAGTGCAGGAAGTTTACTAGGTTAGGGGCGGGTGGTGTGATGTATATCCGTATAACTTACGCTGGTTCGTAAGCAGGAACTTGGTTAAATAAGACTTGCCGCTCGCCAGGCCTGCTAGTCCGAAATCGTTCAATGCGCAAACAGCGAAGCCAGACCCGGATATATGGGCAAAAGGCCCTTTATCATATTAACACAAATTGCTTTCAAAAAGACTGATCGCCCCCAAATTTGTGGGTCCATCAATATGCTCTTGACATGAGAATGCAACGGCACCCATTACCTGTCCAGGGTTCCAACTTCTGGATGAGCGCCATCAGGCTAAAGTAGCTCACGCCTCTAGCACGTTTCTTCCATGATCACCCTTGTCCTATGAAGTTCGGCTCTCATAGCCTTGGAGTGTGTCTCCTACACATGGAGTCCCTGAAGAATTAAGCAGGTTGGAAGCTAGACCAGATGAGATCGTGCAGACTAGCGTGGCTTACTATCAATCGCGACAAGTCCCCGCCACCTCAGCTGTGGGCCAGTGACGCAGTGAAGCGTACGATCACGTGGGATGAGGTGAATCTTATCCCCCTGAAACCAGATTGCTGATATCGCAGACTCTTATTGGATGGGTGCAGAAAGGTACTGGCGCATGTCAGCGGCCCCGCCCGACTTTTGGGATCTTATATTAAATAACTACCGACCACTGGATAGGCCAACACGAGCGTGTACTTATCCGACTGACTAGTGACTACCGTTTTGACAGATGAAAAGTATCAAAGTAGGAGCCCCGCAACTAATTAGATCAGGGGAAAGTAGGCTTTTTACCGGGATTTTTGTCAAGTTTTCGTAATATATATAGCAATCACCATGTGAGAAAGCATATCAAAAGATATAGAAACTTCAGGGAATAGTGCCCATCAGAGCAGGGAATTCTGGAGAAACAGCATCGAAATCTGATTTTATTCACAAGATCAACCTAGCACGCTGGTAGAAATTCGAAGCATATTTGCAAAGCAAAAAAAAAGGGGGGGGGGGGGGGGAAACTTTCAAGT
>WIWV01000072.1:0-134515 GCA_014839625.1 Penicillium ucsense | reverse complement strand
ATCCGTGGTGCCCCTTCCCCTCCGCCACCTTCTCCTCTTCCCCCTTTCCGACACGGAGAGCTTCTCCAGTCGCAGTCTTCCTCGTGACGCTCTGATGCACTCCAGACACACATTACGGGGAGAGTGGAAATTGAACAAACGGCTGACCCATCTCCAAGCTCCCACGATCATCACCACTGCGCCCACGAGTCACGATCTGGAACCACCCGCGAAACCCAGACACAAACTGCGTCTGCTGCCTTTGTCCCGAAAACACTCAATGGAGGAATTACCCCGAAGCTCGAGGGAAAGCCAGCGGAAACCGGCACGGCAACAACATCCATCCATCGACTCCCAGATCGCCGACTCAACCCTTTCAACCATCCATTCCCCGGGCGCAGAAGAACCAGGCAGACTGTCAACAACCTCCATTCGAAGTGCCGGCCGAGACCTTCCCTTCAATGAATCTCAGCGATCATCGGTCTCGGTGCCTGATCCACGCTTCTCAGAATCGTCTCGGTCCGATCAAAGTCATGGAGATCAGACGTTCCGTACAAACTCACCGCGAGACGTGCAACCCTCTGCAGGGGCGACGGGGAAAAGATTCCGCATGCCTCGACTGAAGCGACACCGCAGCCCTCTCTTTCCATTGCCCCCAAAGGTCCCCTCACCCACAAATCGAGCGTTGCCGGCCGACGACGCAAGGAATCATGGTTCCGACCACGACCAGATTTCCCCACTTCCGTCTCCAACACGGTCCTCCGTCGGCCTGGCAGTGGCGGGTGCACCTCCACTCTTACGCAACAATTCCACCAACTCTGCTCGCTCAATTCGTTCAAACCCGTCTCTCACAGGTCGCGGAAGGTCATCCACGATGGGTTCCCTCGCGGAGCATGTGGTGGATGATCTTTCCGCCGCGCCCTGGTTGGCCTCATCCGGCCGCACTTCGACCTCAACAAGTGGGCGGAAGAGCTTTGGCGATATCTTCAATTTCTCTCAACGATTGCGACAGAACTCGGAACCACCCATACCCCGACATGGGTCCCCCGGGATTGGGGGAACGGCCACTCCGTTAAAACCTGAATTACCCCCAGTTCCGGCTCGCGAAGAGGGTGAGACCCCGGCGGCATACTTGACTAAACTGGAGGAGACCTTGCCCCGGGGCATGATTGGAGGCATTCTGGCACAGTCAGACGACGAGTTCTACAAAGTGGCGTTACGCAAGTATATGCGGTCCTTCTCCTACTTTGGGGATCCTATCGATATGGCCATCCGCAAACTTCTGATGGAGGTGGAGCTACCTAAGGAAACCCAGCAAATCGATCGCTTCCTGCAAGCCTTCGCCGATCGTTATCACGAGTGCAACCCTGGCATCTTTGCCTCGACGGATCAGGCTTACTTTATCGCATTCTCAATTCTCATTCTGCACACAGACGTGTTCAATAAGAACAACAAGCGAAAAATGCAGAAGCTCGACTACGTGAAGAATTGCCGCGGAGAAGGTATCTCCGAGGACATCTTGGAGTGTTTCTACGAGAACATTGCCTATACTCCTTTCATTCATGTCGAGGACGCCAACATCCGTGATCGTCATCTCGCAAAGCCGCGGCGAACGCTATTTCGAAGCACCAGCTCGGAGCATCTGCCGCTGGTGACAAGAGAGCCTGTGGATCCTTATACTCTGATCTTGGACAACAAGCTTTCCACACTCAGACCGAGCCTAAAAGAGGTTATGGACCTTGAGGATACCTACAGCCATATCGGCTCCGAGGGTCGGCCAAACATGGATGACCTTCATCTAGCTTTCGCCAAGTCAGGCATCCTCCAAATTATCTCCCAGCGTTCACGACCCGATGCGTTCATGCAAGCCAGTTTGGATAATCCTGCAGTATCACATCCAGGTCTGGTAGACATTAAGGTGGCCAAGGTCGGCTTACTCTGGCGCAAGGACCCCAAAAAGAAAAGGGCACGATCCCCGTGGGCCGAATGGGGCGCGGTCCTGACATTCTCACAACTGTACTTCTTCCGCAACGTGACTTGGGTACGGAATCTGATGACGCAACACGAGGTTTATGAAAAGAAGGGACGACGAGGGACGCTTGTCTTTCGGCCACCTTTGGCGGAGTTCAAACCCGATGGCATCATGTCCACAAACGACGCAGTGGCCCTGCTGGACAGCAACTACAAAAAGCACAAGCATGCATTCTCATTCGTCCGGCACAATTCGGTCGAAGAGGTGTTCCTAGCCGACTCAGAGTCCGATATGAATGACTGGATTCACAAGCTTAACTATGCAGCCGCTTTCCGAACAACCGGTGTTCGGACGAAGGGGATGATTGCGACCAACTACGAGGGCCAGCGTTACCGCCGCAGTCAGCGCATTGGGTCCATCTCCTCGTCAACTTCACATCAGTCCCGTGATCAAGAGCCAACTTCTCCCAGCATCGATAGCGACGTCGTTGCTGAATTCGTGGCAGGCCGTCGGCAGCTAATGAGCCAAAAGATTCATGATACCAATGAAAAGCTCTTTGCTAATCAACGGCATTTAGATGAGCTTTTGCGTAATGCCCGCCATCTGCAAATCCTCACTCCAGTGACCCCCCGGGCCCGAGAAAGCGTGATCATGGCGGCTGCGCGTATGGCGGCCAAGCTTCGGTGGGTCCGACAAGACCTCTCGCGCAATAAATGTTACCGCGAAATTCTTCTCCGAGATCTTGGAGAAGAAGAGACCGATTCGGCAAACCGGACGGGTTCTGTAGCTGGGCAGACCACGTCTACGCATACGAGTCCCCCTCGCTTGCCCTCCGTATCTGGACCATCCATCAAATCTGAGCCTAGTTTGCAAATTACCTCAGACGTCGACCATGGTGAGTCATCGCATGACATCGCTCCAGAATCAACTGCAACTGTCCCAGCGGAGAAGCCGCGCATCGATATGGGCTTCTTGAGTCAACCTACAACAGAAGACCTCCGCCGTCCCAGCATACCGACGTCGGTCACTTCCACTGATCTTGGCCGCATTGGTCGGTCGGTTTCAGTCGCCCGTGCCTCTGCTAGCAGATCAGAGAGCGCACCTCGTCTTGAGCGTGAAGTCTCCACCATGAGCCGGGGAAGCAAATTCGACGCTGCTAGTTTGGGGTCCCGTGCATCAAAGATCACATCCCCGGTCAGCTTTGACGATGGAGAAGAGCGTCTACTCAGGGACACTGGCCTGCTGGATCATGATTCGCCATCGAAAACTCGAAAGACATCGGGACCGGTACCGGAAAAGGAGAGTGAGGATCGACAGGATGAGTCGTCCGAGGTGTCTCATAGTGATCACCGGTCTAGCCGGGTCCGACGCAGCCTTCACCGAACCTTGCGCGAGTCCCACAGTGTTCATCGTCACCAATCGCGCCACAAGAAAAATAGCGACTCTGTCTCGAGCGTTGGGCCCCTTGAGGATGAAGGCAGTGAGAGCAACATCCTTGCCCGAAAGACACCCAGTTTCACCGTTCACGGTAAAAAAGCCTCGGTTGTTACTTTTGGCTCCGAGTGGCAGAACATGTCGCCTGAGGAGCGTCTCAAGCTTCGCAAACCCACTCCTCATGAGGAGCATCGCGGCTCAGATCCGACCATTGTTGGCAGCGGCGAGTCCATAACGTCGGAGGGGCTCGCTGCTGATCGTCGGCAATCTGTCATGAGTGCTAGCACAATGACGGGTCTGAGCGTACGCAGCGACGATGAAGACGACGACGACACGATCGATCAATTTAAGGATGCTCAAGAGATTTTGCCGTCGAGCCCTCTCACGCGATCCAAATCCCAGTCAACTCTGCAAGAGCGAGTAACCGACGTTACACCTGATCACAGCGTGTCGGTGGAGGACAAGAGAACCACAACCGCTCCCTCTGGTGCCAGCTCTGGTCTCTTCGTCTATGGGGGCAACCTCAATCCGACGGGAGAAGTTGATTCTCCGTCATCGAGCTCTCTAGGAGAGCGCGGGGTCAATACTCCGTCTTCCGAAAATCTTCGCCCGCAGGAGGTGGGCGCATGAGGTTGAACACTTGGCCAGGTAAGACATCGCCCATTTGGCTGGTTCGATGACCTGGGTTGTCTTGCGCAAGTGGACGACGACTACGGTATTTTGATTTTTTTTCCTTCTTTTCTTGTTTCTTTTTCTCACTCCTCTACATCGGCTTTTGTGAACCTGATGAACATTCAACCAATTATACCCCAATTCGACTTTTGAAATTTTTGTTTTCGTTGACATGAGCCCCCTGATCGTCAATTTTCCGTTCTCTTCCTGGAGTATCGAGCGGGTTCCAATTTTCAATTCTTTCTGTCATGGTCGTTATTGCATTTGATACCGCAGCCTGCATCATCATAGCATCACCGTTGGCGACAAAAATCACGTCTGATTTTCTGCATCTGACTGCTTCTGGGTGGACTAAGGTCATGGCTTTGCACTTCTATGCTGGTGTTGTGAGGATTTAGATTTGGCTTGATATTCAAGGGCCCACGGAAGGGATTTACTTGTTGCTCGGCTCTCTCCCCCCTACTGCTCGATTCTATCACTCCGGTCGTTGGGTTCAACAATGCACGAGAATCGCTCACTCTGTACGAAACAAAGATTAAAACGGCGATGTTGCATGATTGCCATCTTCTCGTGGAAATGCAATTGACTCACATGGGCCACTTGCCCAAGCGTAGTGCCACATGTAGATAGTGTCAACTGTCAACAACAGGATCGATCGGCATTCCCTTAAAAGCATGGCTACAAATGGAATAGAATCGCACTCGTACTCTGGCTCTGTACTCCACTCATATCTTATAGTCATTCATTTCCCTGCTCCAGTTCTCTGTTCAGCCTCCCCAAGTTCCGACGCCCTGCGTGGTACTTATTGTAAGGTTAACTCGAGTGGGGCGGTGTGATGGACTAAGCTCTCCACACATCCACGTTTATGCCGCTGGTCTCCGCCACAATTTCCGCGGCGTAGCTCCGATTACTGCCACTCCACCGCCGAAAATACGCAGGTCCATCATTACATCAAGTTCCACTGCTTAAGTACCTCTCCCACTGGACCCCGTCTCAACGCCCTTTGTCCGATTAACTGGGCGTTCGAACGATTACAATCCACATTGAACATCGCAAACCCTCCAGCGATTCCAGTTACCGAGGCCAATTCGGTCCTTCACTTCCGACCGCCACTTCCGAATGCAAAGCATTCGATCATTTCCCCAACCTCATCACTTCTTTTCGTTCTGATTTTCACCCTTTACTTCTGGTTGGCGCGATCTCCAAATGGCTCATTCCAAACGAAACACCTCGCTTCCCCACTTCACCTCCTACGAGCGCAACCTCCTCCGCTCCACATGGGGCACAAAGCGCAGCGTCATCGGCCGCGACTCGTTCCTCCCCTTCGCCTCCTGCCGATTATGTCTGCAGCCTGCGCGAGCGCCAGTGGTCGCTTGTGCTACGAATGGAGATCTCTTCTGCCGTGAATGCGCCATCAATGATCTTCTTGCGCAGCGGCAGGAAATCAAGCGATTGGAAAAGGAGCGCGAGGAGGCGCGGAAACGGCTCGCGGAGGATGAGCAGCGGATGTTGGAAGAGGCGAAACAGAAGGATTTGAGGGACTTCGAGCTCGTCTCGATGGGGTTGGAGGGGGCGTCGGGTGCGGGCAGAGCGGGGAAAAAGAGGAAAGTTGAGGAGGAGCAGGCGATTGCGGCGTTCAAGGCGAGAGAGGTCGAGGTTGATGGGAAGAGGAGAAAGGTGTTTGAGCTGGATGATCAGGAGATGGCGAGGGTAGCCAGGCAGGAGCAGGAGAGGTTGAAGGCGGAGTTGAAGAAGGAGAAGGTATGTTCATCCTGCCAAGGATGGAAGTTGATACATCTCTGTGGTGTCATTTGATGAAGTAAAATGTGAGCTTTTGGCTAATCGTGGTGGGAACTCTCCCTTTGTCAGGATTCGAGTAAATCAGCTTTGCCATCCTTTTGGGTCCCCTCCCTGACCCCCTCTACGGATCATGATGCAATTACCGCGAGCAAGGCTGTCAAATTGACGCCCATTTGTCCTGGATCGAACGAGAACCACAAACACGGTTACTCACTCAAGTCACTGGTGGAAGTCCATTTCACGGAAGAAAAAGGGTCAGATGGGACCGTGTCGCGAGTGTGTCCGAGTTGCAAGAAGACTCTCAGCAATGCCGTGAAAGCGATGCGTATGTTTTCACCCCGTTCCTTTCGAAGATCCTTGACTGCCCTTCCCCCTCCATTTGGCCCTGGGAGCCCCGTTTGGTGGTTTACTAACTCTCGTGATTGTCGGGATCAGTCACGAAACCCTGTGGTCATGTCATCTGTTCGCCCTGTGTCACCAAATTCATGACGCCTCGTGATGTTCCCGACCCTCACGCTTCGAAAGAAGAACAGGCCAAATCTGCTGCTCTTCATGGACAGGTCCTGTGCTACGTTTGCGAAACAGACATTACCCCAAATGGATCCAGAGAAACGAACCATGACGAGGGTGCAACGACGACGCCATCAGAAGTCAAGAAGAAATCCAAGAAAAAGGATAAAGAGGTGATCCAGCCCGGCCTGGTCGAAATTAGCTCCGAGGGAACGGGATTTGCGGGAGGCGGGGGTAATGTGGCTACGAAGACGGGCGTGGCGTTTCAGTGCTGAGAGAGCACTGACCATAAAAAAGTTAGACATGGACCCGGGTTAAGCTCAGGAAGTTTTCTACTGGAAAGACAAACTCGACCTGGTGGTGAAATATGCACCAGGTCCATGTTCTCTCGCGTGCAAGTCATTGATGAGTGCGCAGTCGTACCCCATGCATGAGCCGGTCCGGTATTCCAATGCTGATTTGATGCTCATGTGTCGAACCTAGTAGGAAAACGCCCAAATGAAAGTATGCAGTGTATACATGCCCCGAGGTCGTATTGACCGGATGAGGATTAGGGCTTCTGGCTGTGAAGGAGACCTTGTCAAGGTTCTTCTCCTTTCGATGTGCTCAACCGGAGCCTAGCCATCTCATCGCTGTGAGACAGAAGCTTCTCTCTTCTAGTTGCGCTTGCGGGCATTGTTGAACTCGCGCACGACAATATCGCACTTGATCTCCTGGCACAATCGACGGCGGCGGCTCGGATCTAATTTGGCAGCAAATTCCAAACCCGTTGAACGCTCCACTGCCTCCAAGGGCACCTCAAAGTCCGACAGACTCTTCTCATTAGGAATGCGCGCATTAGGCAGCACAAAGGCACCCAGGGCAACCTTGCTGGTCGGCGAGTCGGTACCGTCCTCGGCATAGATGACCTTGTAAAAGTGGGTGGGCACGGCAACATTCGGCGGTGTTCCAATCACCTCGTAGTTGACGCGCCATTTGCCATCCGGGTCCCGATGGGGCAAATACATGGGACCCGTGACGACTCGCACCGAGGGATAGCGAGTGGCCAGTTTGCGACAAAAGTCTTCAAAATGCGCCCAGTAGTCGCGGTTGAAACCCTCGCCGACCTGCGGACACATGTTGCTCAGGTAGAAAGTGTCGTCCATGGCGCCCTGTGACCACTTGGCATCGGCGGCGGGCACCTGGTGACCGCGATCGTAGCCCGAGCGGAAGTAATCGGCCAGCTTGGCGCGGAAGAGGGCCGGGATGGAGGTATCCTCGGCGAAGGTGCTGTGTTTGCGGTCGGCGTTGTGCATGGCTAAGGACTGGGGCGTGATGTGTTCGGCCACCCAGGCCGGGTTTCGTGTGCGACGATCGTAGCCGCCGTGGAGGGCTCGTGTGGACAATTCATCGGCGATGGGGCCGGGGAAGCCGTACTGAAGGATGCCGGCCGGGTTGACGGGCCCGTCAAGCGCGACGGCCTTGATCGCCAGGGCAGGTGTGGGAATGGCGGTGGGCACCTTGACGTTGCCTGCGATCGAGGGAGGAGGAGGTCCTTGTTGTTGTGGGCTCGAAGTCTGCGTCTGGGAGGAGGAGGAAGAAGAAGACTTGGACGAGTACAGCAGAGCCGTCACTCCGGCGCCGGTGGCTGCACTGGCGGCGGCGATCACAGCCAAAGTTGCTTTTGACATTGTGAACTTTGTTGTGTGATTTCTCACTAGCGTGGTGAAAGAAGACAGATCTTGAAGAGCCGGGTCAAGTATAGACAAGAAATGGAAAGACAAAAAGCACTCGGACCTGCGAGTCGGGTCACTTTTGTAGCAGCTGATCTCCTCCGGTCGGCGCGCGCAAAACACACCAGGGGAAAAGGAAGAGAAAAAAGTACGGAAAGGAGGCAGAATTTCAGGAACCTCACAATCACCCGGCAGCCGAGAGCACCTCAGTTGGTTCATGCGCTCTCACTCAATGCGCCATTTGGCCAAGAGGATCAGTAAAGTGGGTCCAGTCAGGGCGGTGGGCTGAACCTGGCAGGCGGTGAAAGCGACTGCTACACAGGGCGGGTGTCTGCCGATCTGTTCGGGTGACAACAATCGACTCGAGTCAGGTGGGCGGTGAGCCGTCAATATGCAGTCATATGAATGTGGCTTGTGGACATACTGGGAAATTGTAATACTGTCATTACTGTGGTGTCACCTTCTCGGCAGACAGGATTATCGCCGGTTGTTGTCGAGCACCGAATGAGATTTAGTACCAGTTCCTGGATCTTGCAGGCCGGCGAAGGATGTGCTATCCAGATTTATGTATTGCTACTGGTTGACTAGAGGTGAGTAGGTGTCTACATGCATGGATGGATGCTCAACGGCTCTTGATGGTCATCTTGGCACATATTTAGTCCATTACCTACCTACTTGGTGTCCCATAAAAGAGGCACCAAGCAGGTCACTGTGAAGGATGAACCAGAATGATTACTCTCGAGTGTAGGTACGTAAAAATATATTTAGACTCGACTCGACTTCGGTTATCTGTCACGGCGAAAGAGTGATTGCCGGGGGCGGACGAACATCCTCAGACCTTCCAAGTTCCAGGTTTGTCCTTGCACATGCATAACTGAAGACGAACCTAAATATATGAAGCACTCGCCATCAACTAAGATTGAAATTCATGGGCAGAATAGGTAGGTAAGCGGACGAATTTCTCCAACTCTCAACAGCCGGCTTCTCTAACAGAATCCTGAAAGACCGCCGCAAGGTCAAGGATCTTCCCATCATACCCACTTCCTCCAAGGAACGTGATCCCAAAAGGCAACTGCACTCCCTCGCCCTTCTCCACCCATCCAGCTCGGACGCTGACGCCACACAAATCGACAACATTGCCTGCGTGCGTGAATGTACCCAGCTTGGAATTCAGAGCGAGCGGATCGTCCAGCATCTCTTGGATGGTCGGGTGGCATGGTACACTCGGTACGACCAGGACATCGATCCCGCCTGCTGACGTGTCAAAGGTCTTTCGTGCTTGCATGGTGTACTGAACCTGTGCGGCCTGATCTTGAAACACTTGCCACGCTGGGACATTGGACGACAGGGCAGATTCGAAGATGGATTTGGTCGTGGGGTGGAGGGTTTCCAAGTTCTTTACAAAGAACTCGTGGCCCATGGATGCAAGGCGCTCGTGAACCAGACTTCCATCGTACAGCAGATCACCGGCTTTGGCAAATGGTGAATAATCGACATCGACCAGCTTCCCACCACAAGACTGCAACCTCTCAACAGCTGCGGCGAAAAGCTTCTGATACTCGTCAGAACAAGTCTGCAGGAGAGACAGTGGAGGAATACCAAAGGTGAACCCTCCTTCCTTCGGTCCCCGAAAATCCACTTTCCATGTCGATAGACTGCTTGGCACTTTTGCATACGGATCCGAGGGATCATGCTGATCCATGATATACCAAACGTCGCGCGCATCCTGTAGAGTCCGCGCCATTATAGTGATTGTGTCGAGGCTCTTGCATGCAGGCACCAAGCCCTTGGCAGAGATGGTGCCTTTGGTAGGTTTGAATCCCACAATACCATTCAAAGCCGCTGGAACTCGAGTACTACCTGCTGTATCGGTTGCAACGGCAAAGGATACAAGCCCAGCAGCCACCGCAATGGCCGATCCCGACGAGGAGCCACCGGAGATGTGATCTAAGCTCCAGACACAATGAGGAATACCGTATGGCGATCGGCAGCCTGATAGTCCGGTGGCAAGTTGATCCAGATTGACTTTTCCGATGTATATGGCACCCGCGTCGAGTAGATGTTGAACTGAAGGCGCTGTTGATTCGGCGGTGTAGGCGTAGCTCTCGCACGCCACCGTCGTTACCACTCCTGCCACATCGATGCTGTCCTTGACAGCAAATGGAATGCAAAAAAGGGGTGGCAGAGGCTTTCCAGCATACTTGGCAGAAAGCTCTCGGGTTGTTGCCAGTACGTCTTCTCGAGATCGTTTGGAGATCCAAACTGCATCGTCGATTCTGTCCCAGATTTCTATTTCATCAAACACGAAGTGGACAATTGTTTCAGGGTGAATGAGTCCACTCTTATACTGACCCAGCAGATCATTTATGGACGGAAGACCACCTTTTAGACTTGATGCTGACTGTCGTGGTTGCATTTCCCCAAACCGCTCTGCCTCGGCGATCAGGTTTGAACTATGGCCGATGTACCCGAAGAGACCGTCCTGGCCGCAGATGATATCGAGGGAAGTGGTCACCATTTGCTGATCGAAGCCCCCAGTACAATCTGCCAGAATGCAACACTCGTATCCTCGATCATTACATTCTCGCAATGTGGTCGTCACACAACACCTGGCTTGCCCGTTAGCTTGCCCCAATGCAGTACACCGTCAGACAATAGGTGACTTACTCGGTCGTCACACCAGCAAAAATCAAATGCGTAATCCCTCTTGCCAAAAGGGTTCTGTGCAGATTTGTGCCCCAGAAACTCCCTTTGCCCGGCTTGTCGATGATCGGCTCCCCAGGATATGGCTTAAGCTCGTCAATAATATCATGACCCCATTCACCCCTCACCAGAAGCCTACCCATGGGTCCTTGATCGCCGATTCCCATGGTATGATGGCCATTTGGAGCACTGATTTGTCTCAGCTTCTTTGCTGCGGGGAGATCTGAGAGATCTGGACGATGGCCTTCTCGTGTATGGATGACGTGCATTCCCATCGAGCGAGCGACTTCCAGTGCTTTCTGGACATTGTTCACAATCTTGCGCACAGAAGAAAATCTCTCAGGATTACCACATTGAATCGAACCAAACCCGTTCGGGTCCAGAAAATCCCTTTGCATATCAATGATGATGAATGCTGTCGTTGCGGGGGAAAATGTGAAAGAGTACGGGCGAGCGTCCGCCAGTGAGAGCTTGATTGACGGTGCCATCTTGAGCACACAGTCGTCCTGTACGCACTGAAATCCAAAGAGCTCTCTTTATTCGAATTGACAGATTCGTTTCTATGAACAACATACTTGGGATGTATATAGTCCACCAGACAAGGCAGACAGCCCATCACATCACAGAGAGGAGGGGTATCTAATGCTCCGATCGTCGGCCGGCCTCCGGCCCTGTAGGGCCTGTACCAAGCGCGCCGTTCGCCGCGCCGCGCCGCGCCGATGCGTGGCAGATAAGATATGATTTCCCCGCAATTGCGATTTAGCCGCCAGTTGGTAAAGATAAGGTGGCGATGCGTGACGATAAGAAGTAGTATGTTGATCTTGGCATTTGCGCATTTCAAATCCGTCATTGCCCGGCGGTGATAATGTGATTACTCTGACTCATTTTACCGAACTTACAGAATATTGATGTAGTCATACCTGACTTTGATTGAGAGACGTTAGGTTCCAAATTGGGAAATCCGCGAGTCTCGCCCCGGTATTTGTAAAGACACGCTTGTATATACTGAGTGTGCGGGTGTTTTGATTGCGGTAAGCCTCATCATCCGAGTAAATGACGATGCCGTCCTAGCTTGAAGACTTAGTAATCTCCAATTGGCTGTATGGATGCTTGTATTCCTGGTAAGGGCAACATCCATTCCTTCGACCACGTAGTCATCCTTCTTTTCGTCGAATAGTTTACATACTAACTCTGACGATGTTTCTTTATCTTCAACTCGATAGGGATTGATACTATTGGAAGCCTTTTGGAGGTTGTTCAGTTGCAGGGTTCCTATGGGAGCGGCGGCCTTGTTGGCAGTCTTGTGAGCAGTCTTATTGCGGGTACTCGGCTGTTCATCTCGGCGGCAATTTCTTGAAGCTCTAGGCTGGAACCCTATTCTTCAGTGTGTTCACCCCGATTCTATTCCATGCGACTAAAAATACCAGGATTAATCATGGCGCCATCGGGACCGATTGGTACAGCCCATAGCTACACAAACTTGAAACACCCATTGCCAACCTGTCTACACAATGCAAGTATGTCAGAAGAAGGGAGGAAAACGTATTCTTCTCTCCTCACGGATTAAGATTGATCACAAAACATCTGAAGCACTCACAGGATGACGATATGTCAGAGCACATCGACGCCTCCATCGAGCGTTAGAGTAGCTCTGATGCTAGCTCCTCGATGATGACTCGATCGAATATGAGCCGCCTCGATGGACACAAGACTCCAATCAATGAACTGGAGTTGATTCCGAGCAATCATGCCAGGATTCGATGTGGTCTTACACGTGATGGCCGAGTTGTTGAGATCTTGAGGAAAGTGAGTGATGCTCCAATTGAGCAGCAAATTAGCTTTCAAGCTAACTCCTTAATGATGACTGTTTCACCGACGCGGGTATACGGAGTATGTAGACGGGAGCACATGCTAAGGGTAGCACTGACTTCACTGAGGGGGGTGATTTCTCATTCGATGGACCGGGGTCGAATCCTAGCAATTCTGACAATAGTCGCCGCGGTCTTATGCGCGGAGGCGATGTTGGCCGCCTCTCGGGGCACTCTTCATCGAAAGTGAGCGATGGCAACAGAGTTAATCCAAGACACTGATATGTCTGACTATGACACCAGATCATCTCATGGCGAGGTAGACACCCGAGTTCAGGCCCGGGCGGATAGTACCCGGAATGCTCTCAAAACCCAGGACGAAGCTGTTCTATAAGAGAGACTGCAGATACAGCGGTCTGCGATCGTCTCACGCCGATCATTTTCCTGCTGTCACGTTATACAGACCTTGCGTGAATTTGGCGCGAACATTACTGTAAGATGGTATCACGGTCGTGGCTGATATCTCACATTTTCACCGGCTGCTTTGAGAGCTCTTGCAAAGCCTTCGCGGGGACGCTCGCAACCAAATTCTCAAAAAAACTCTCACAAAAATATCCTCAATAATAGCCAAACCCACCAAACAAAATGCAAATATACACTTCTACAAGATTCAGTTGGGCAGCAACTCCTTGAAGCTCTAAGCCAGACTAGTATCCATGTATCGTTTGTTCAAATGAGCTTCACACAACTTGATACACCAAAACAATACTCCTCTTTCAGGATTCAAACACGACTAATCGCAGCTGAACTAAAACTAGCCTCCATCTTCTCATCTCCACCCAGCGGCCTCTTCAACCCATCATTATAAACCGCCACCCCATCAACTATGATCGTCTCCTCCGAAATCGTACAATCAAGCAGCGTCTCCGTCGCCGGCCAGAAGTAATTCAGCGCACAGTAGATCACAAACCCACTTGTGAATCCCCACAGGAAGCTGATGTCGTAGACATGCTGGATCGTGCCCACCGATAGACTCGGCGTCACTGCGTGAATCATGCCGGGAATATTGGGCGTCACGGATATCAAAAATGCAACTGCGGCGCGCCAGTTGACGCCGCCCTGGTACCGGTAGATACCACGGCGTCGATAGAGAGATGGGATGTCGATGTGTCGTTTCTTGACGAACCAATAGTCTGCGCCGATGATTGCGGAAATCGGGGCCAAGAAGATGGCCAGGGACCCCATGAAGGTCAAGAGCGAGGCAGCTGACGAGATGATTTTCCAGGGAACCATGACCCAGCCTCCAATGATGGTGGTGATGATGGCTCCGCGGCGAAGATTGATGTACTTGGGAAAGAGTGTTGTCTGACCACGAAAGCATGTTGATTAGCCGTCGGTATATTTCGCTGAGATGTGAGGGCGTCTGCCTTTGAGGGTATATCTTTTCAGTAACTCACCATATCGTTCGAGCAAGAAATAACGTTGGCAGAGATGTTCGTTCCGATCTGCGCCACAACCCAGGAAAGGCCAACGAAAAACGCGCCGCATCGACCACTTGGTCCGTCCCACTGGGCAGCCATTTGGACAGGGTCCCAGATGTACATGCCATAGAGCACTCTACCTGCACTGGCGGCAACAATGCCGAAGATGCCAATCAAGGATGCGATGAACGGCATGAAGAGCGCCTGCCAATAAACACCCCTGGACTTTTTCAAGTAGCGGGTGAAATCTGGAATGTTGGTACCCATTGTCATCCTGTTTCACCAAGCGAGTGTCAGTACTCTGCATTTGAACAAGCACGGGCCAATGTTGGAAGAATCGTTCGGGGAAGACGCACCATGACCCAGTAATGCTTGACATGGAAGACAGAATCAGCCAGTTCTTAGCAGACCCCGACACAGTGGCTTCCTGTGCCCAGATGTCGCCAGCACCGCCGGCCTGAACACACAAGTAAATAATCATCGCAACGGACGTGACGAGCACGACGACTGTCTTGAACACGAAAAACCATCTGAGTTTATGTGGCGGGATCAACAGGAACGGGAATTGGATGCTCCAGAAGAGCACGTGGGAGCACATCTGCTGCGATGTGATACCTGCGGAGGCAGGGAGTTGGTTCGCAATGTTCAGATAAGATGGCCAGATGGCACGAATAATTTGAGTCATGGCTGTTGAACCGGTGTATGTTTGGATGGCTGGTGGGAAGAGCGTTAGTCACAGTTGCCACTGGGTTGAATGATCAGATCGCACGTATCCGTTCGTACCATGCCAAAACAGCGCTGTGATCATTCGAACGACGACGGCGGCTCGTGAAAGATAGAATCCAAAAGACGATCGTGAGGCCACGGCAAAATTGACATGAAGATGGGCTCCGATGGCACCGTTGAGTACAAGCGGTATGATGACCATAGAATAGCCAATGATCAGACAGTATAGTGCTTCTCTCCTATCAAAAGAGAAATAAAAAAAAGGGAAAGTAAGCAACAGACTATAACCAATTTGACAATGTTGGACAGGGTAGAAAGCTTTTCAAACGAACCATGTCAGACCGACGGCGATAATAGAGGCAGCACCCTCCCAGCCCTGAGCGTTAAGAGCATCGCTGAACCAGAATCCCAGTACAGTCCATGTTGACCAAGTTCGTTGCTCTATGGGAGTCACGTCGGAATCGACATTGGACCAACTACCGGGATCAGTAAAGGTAGTCGTCTGCTTTGGTAACACCCAGCCTGAAGCTGTTCTCTTCTTCTCTGCATCTTCCCTGAACTGTTCTCCGCGACGACGTAATGAAGAAGTGACTGAAGCCAGTGCCATGGTTCAGACTGTCCGGGGAGCTTCCACGACAGATAGAGAAAACAAATTCCTCAAGGGAGTTCTCCTCAAAATTGCAACTAGATGGACAAGGAAAGGAAGTAGTGATCCAGCCCTTGCGCTGCGTAGCCTACGGCGCCATGCTATATGTCTTGCAACGCCCTCGATCGATGGGATCTACCCCATACTTGCAGCAACGATAGCAGATACGTGATCCATGTGCATCCAATACCTACTTGACCATAATGAACCTTAGATAAGGGATCTGGATAAGATGGTATCTCGGCAGTTGTAGATTACCATCAGCGCAGATAAGAGTTTACCCGTCTTATCTCGTTTTCGCCAGTCGTCGCCACATGAGTAAAGCCGGGAATGTTCCCCCCCTCAATTAGTCCGATAAGCCTGCAGTGCGTGCATTGGATCAGAACGTAATTTGGTCGAGTTGATCGCCCAAGTTGACATAGCTTTCATTACAGAGCTTGCGTGTCTTTCGATGAAGACCCAGCCATGTGGGTGTTGATCGGCGATGGCGGGATACATTCCAAGCAAGATGCGATCCGCCGGGCCCAGGGATCCTGGATCCTTCAAGAACAACACATTGCCATGGTTCAGAGGTTGCTTTGTTGAAAGACTACGTAGTGGTACATCCATGATTTAGCTTTCATTAAATGTGAAAAAACTCAATGCCCGATCAAAAGGGAAAATTGAAATTACTAGAAAATTGAGATCTCAATATTGAAACAGAAAAGGCAATGCATATGAATCCGTTCGCAGGGACGAGGGGCAAAAAAAGAATTGAAAACAAAAACAAGATAGTAGAAAGACCTTATCCAGACACACCAAGCGGACACGTCAAATCATAATTCCTCCATAACCAGCCACCAAATTTGAACCATTTTCATGCAAATATCAACCGTACGACTTCTTTCATAAATGCGACTCGGAAGAGGCGTTTAAGCGGAGGACAGGTACTTGAGCACGCTTTCCCGCTCCTCAACGGGTAGCATGGACAGCACCTGCTGCACACCGCGCAAACCACCATCCTTGTTGCTGATCAACAGAGAGGCGACCTCGGAGGCAATACCCTCGGTCCGGAGCGCTTCAACCTTGGCTTGCACAGCCTTCTTGTTCTCCTCGTACCACATGGCAACCTTGCGATCATCATGCTCCAGTTCCTGGTCCAAAAGGCCGGTCCAGGCGTGCAGGTTACGGAGGTGCACGGCGCGAGGAGTCTCGGCGGAGGGCAGAGGAGTCTCGGCAGCGGAGGCAGTAGACGAAGGAATGGCACCATCCCGAGCAGAAAGGTTGGGAGAGGCAGCAACCATGCGCTTGACGATCAGCTCCTCGCTCAAACGACGGCGAAGACGCCAGTAGAAGAAGCGACGGGCGTTCTGCCAGCGCATAGCCCCACGGATGGTGTTCTTAGCTTGCATGCGGCCGGCACGGTCGTGCAGATCGGCGAATTGGAGAGCAATCTGCATGTACACAGGGAGCAGCTGCTCCTCACGCGCGGCCATCTTCGCCTTGATCTCGGACAGCTGCTCCTTGGAGAGCGAGGTGTCCTCGAGCGAGCGGCGGAGCTCACCGTAGGTGGGGTCCAGACGAGCCATGGTGTCGAGCTGCTTGTCACGACGGTACTTGATGTTGACGATACCCTCGGGCTCGAGGACACCACCACGGGCATCCTCGTCGGCGTACATCTCCATCTGCTCGGGGTTGATGGTCGGGTCGACGACGACCCACGAACCACCTCGCAGCTCACCGAAGGGCGGAATGTAGACAAACACGGGCTGCTCGTACTTGACAAGCGCGTCAACGATGTAGGAACCATACTTCAGAACCTCGTTGTACATATCCCGCTGACCGCCCGAGAAACCACGCCAATTGGCCAGGATCATAACGGGCAGCTGCTCGCCGTTGTTGAAGTCGCGGAGCGCCTGGGCAGTCTTGAAGGCGGAGTTGGGATACCAAACACCACCGGCCTCTTGAGAGATCATTTCCATTGAGTCGGGGTTGGCAGGGTCGGCAGGCGTAACGTTCTCAACGGCACGGGTCTCGACAGCGATGACACCCATGGGGATACCACCAAGGCGAGCACGACCGACAACAACAGTGCGAGCCCAGCCACCCAGAGCCTCCTCGAAGGAGTCCTTATCGAAGAGACCGGGCAGGAAGCCGTCCTCCTCCTGCTTACCGGCGATCAGCCAGCGCGGGTCATAAGCCTGCTTGGCAGGAGGGTGGTAGGCCACATCGCGGTCCCAGTCATCAGACCAGGCACGGATCGGGATAGGAGCACCCTTCTTGTCAGGAACAAAGCTCATCCAGTCAACGATCTTCGACACACCCTCAAAGTCATCGTTGGCAGTCATGTGTGAAACACCGTTCTTGTACATGATCTGCGTACCACCCAGCTGTAAGTTGGAGGTATAGACCTCGCGACCGAGAAGCTTGTTGATAGCAGGGGCGCCGGTCAGGATGATGGGCTGGCCCTCAACCTGAATAGCACGTTGGCCAAGGCGCACGAGATAAGCACCGATACCGACGGAACGGCAGGTCACCAAAGTGATGGTGAAAATGTCTTCATAAGCCTTGGAGGTGGCACCGGCGATCAAACCGGAACCCTTCAGACATTCGACACCCAGGCCGTCCTTGGCCCCAATGATGGTGGTGATCTTGTGACGTTCCTCACCCTCGTCAGTGATGAGCTCGGTAATGACCTCCTTCTTCTTGCTGGCATCGAAACGCTTCTTGACCTCGGGGGTCAGGTAAAGGTACTTGAAGCCGGCCTCGGGCTTGGAGGCATCATTCCAGGCAACAGAGAAGTAGGGGATCAGTTCCTCGGCCATACCAATGCGAGCACCGGAGTTGGCGGACAGGTAGATGCGGGGAATTCCAAGCTTGCGGGCAAGTTCAGTGCACTTGTGGAAGAACTTATCTTCCTGGGGTCCAAAGGAACCAATCTGGAAGGTAATGTCATTCGCAACAATGATGAAGCGACGGCCACGAGGGTACTCAGGTGTACGGGCGGTAACGATCCAGCCGACCATGCCGTGGCTGTTGGTACCGGGCTCACGGGAGACCTCGACCAAGTTGTCGGTATCATCCAGAACCAATTCGCTGTAGTCGATGCACTCTCCAATGGGCGGGCGTTGCGAGGCAAGGGAAGGAATGGTCTCGAGGGCCTTGGTCCAGCTGTTCTGGAAGGCCTGGCGGAAGAGCTCGGGGAAGTCGTACACGTACTGAGTTCCCATAAGGTGGGCCTTGTAACGCTTGGGCTGGAGCCACTCCTTGGTAGGGTAGGGAGTGGAAACAGGGCGCATGTGCATGGATCCAAGCTTGTTGGTACCACCGATACTCTGGAAGATCCACTCGCCCTTCTCGGACTTGCGCTCAATGTACAGCTCGACCTGAATGATGAAACCGTAGGTGTTGCTGATGATAACACGCAGAGGGTAAGGCATGCCGGTGGTGGGATCAGTGCACAGAATGCGAATCTCAGCACCGGTCACACGCAGACGCCAGAGACGCCGACCAAAGCGGTCCAAGAATCCAGCAAGAGCCTGCTCAACATCAATGGGCTGCAAGTTGAAAACGGGAGAGAAGTTGATGAAGATGTGGTTCAGGTCAGAGTTGTTGTTGCCGATAATCTCGAGGGCATCCAGAATATCGTTCATCAGGCGATCGGCCTCCGAGATCAGATACTCGGCGGTAGGAATGTCATCACGAAGACGGCCAGGACGCACGACAGCACGGACGAAGTAGCGCTTGTCAACAGCCTTGTCGTTCTCGGGACCCTTGCCAATGGCTTCGTAGACGTGAATGTTACGGTTCTCGGTGAAGACAGGCTTGATCTTGAACTTGGACAGACGACCCAGTTCTAGCTGGAAGGCCAGAGCAGGTTCGTTGTGACGAATGCTCTCATCTTCCTCGTAGGTAGGCCCACGGAAAGTGAAGTAGCCAGGGTAGACACCCTTTTTACCGCAGATGAAAGTCACCCGACGGATGCGACGGGCCAAAAGCTCCTCCTTGGCATCAGCGAGCAGCTTCTGCATCTGGCCGACGATCTGAGAGTCATCTTGATCCTCAATGTCGCGGATGGCGATGTTGAGCACACCGGTGAGCTCGTCGCTCTCGGTCTTGATCGCGGGCCGACGCTTGCCCTCCAGGTTGGCGATCAAACCACCCTCGACGGCGCGCTTGCTCTTGGAACCCGCACGAGGGAACGCCTCCAAAGCGCGAATGAGATACTCCTCGGCATCTTCGAGGTACTGAATGGGGAAGATCGCACCCTTGCGAATGGGATCGCTGGAGGGGTCATTGACAAGGTATGACATGTCGCTGATGGAGTTGATCCGCTTGAAGGGGTTGTGGGACTCGGCGGTGGGAGTGCTGGGGGTCGAGGGCTGAGTCGAAGAAACAGGACCGAACTCGGGCTGACCGAGCTTGCCCAGAGTGAAGTCCCAGGTGAGCATAGGAGGCTCGGCACCGGCGGAGTAATCAATGCTCTTGAGGGTGTAGGCACGGTAGGCACGGCGGACGTAGACCTCGAGAGCGGCGAGAGTAACCCAGGCGTCGGAGTGGATGAAGAAGCGGGGCAGGACGTCAAAGACCGTGTACTTGGAGTCGACGACATCCTTGAGCACATTCAAGTCGGGCTCACGGTGCTCCCAGCCGGTCTCGCCGTAGCGAGACTCGACGACCGAGGAGCGGAGGATGTGCTCCATCTGAGACAGGCGCTCCTCCAGCGAGGGCAAGGCACACTGAATGAGGACCTCACGGGCCTTGAGGGTGACCTTGGCCGCAGCGCGAGCCTCGAGCTCGGTGAGCTTCTTCAGGATAGTCTTGAAGTGCTTGCCGACATTCTCCACGTTCGGCTGGTTGGGACGGTACATGTCCAAAATGGCCAGAACGAGGTTATTCTTGGAGCCGATGCGGCTGTGAGAAAGAACGGTGTGAATGACGGGAACGATGTTCTCCTTGTTCTCCTCGCGAAGCTTCAGGATGACATCTTCGTCGCGCTTGGTGCCCGTGCTGAAGAGTTTTTCGACTTCGTAGTACTGCTCCAGCAGACCAATGAAAACATTATACTCGTTAGTCTTCAGACCATCCAGATACTTGGTGATCACGTGGTCTAGGGGCAGAAGGGTGGTCTTGAGGATATCAGCATCGGAGGGGTTGACGTTCTCCTCGATGAAGCGAGCAATCGTCTTCTGAAGCTGCTTGGCAGGGAATTCAGCCTTACGCGCCTTGGCCTTGTCCACAATGGTCTGCAGCTGGGCGTCAAGCTTCTGAGGCATGCGAGAGTGCAGAGCTGAGGACTGGGCATTCCACTCGCCGTAGGGCAATTCGGGGTTTTGTAAAACCTCCACCAGCTCCTTCAGGGTGGCACCCATGATGACCTGATTGTCGAAGCCGCGGAGAATGTTCTCAAGAATGGTGTGCAGGAGAGCAAATCGCTGCGCGGGCTTGGAACCGACCACGACGGGGGGGCCCAACTCTGGCAGCTGACCGGTGAAGGGCTGGGCGTGCTTGACACGGGAGGGGTCATCAAGAGCCAGAATACCCAGAATGTCACCGGCCTCCAGAGTGGCACCGGGCTGCTTGATCAGCTGCACAATACCATCCTCCTGAGCGATGAGCGGCATGTACATCTTCATGACCTCGACCTCGGCGTAGGGCTGACCGGCACGGACGTGCTCACCATTCTCCACGGTGAACTTGACCAGCTTACCGGGCGAGGGAGAACGCAGTTGAGTGGGGTCATTCTCCTGCTCCAGAAGACAGGTCTTGCCATCGACACTGAGACGAGTGGCAGCGGCCTCCTCCTTCCAGTAGATGTTGTGACTGCGACCGTTGAGCAGGATCAGCAGACCACCGTCAGCCAAGGCGCGGACCCCCACAGAGCACTTGGAGCCGTTGATGAACAGGTGATAGCTGTCCAGGCCGGCGCGGGTGGCGGTGAACTTGTAGCGATGGCCCTCGTAGATGAAGTCCACGGGGAAGACAGTCTTGAGAATGTCCTTGGAAGGGACTTGACCCTTCTCGAGACCCTTGCGGTACTCTTCGATGCCGGCCTCGCTGGCCAAGTGGGCCTTGGTGACAGCACCACAGATGACGGCCACGATGGGGTCAGGGCGCTCGGCGGTCAGCTTGTTGGAGATCAATTGATCCAACCATCCGGTAGTGATGGTGTTATCCTCGAAGGCGGGGGTCTCGAGCAGCTTGATCAGGTACTCGACCGTGGTGCGGAAGTCACCACGAATGCTCAACTCCTTGAGGGCAACAACCATGTGCTTTCGCGAGGCAGATCGGTTCTCACCGTAGGCGAAGATATGACCGAACTGACTGTCGGAGAAGCTGTGAATACCACCGGCGGTACCGACGGAGAAATAACCCCACACATTGGAGGAGGAACGGAAGTTCAGCTCGTGCATGGTACCGCTCGAGGGCTTGAAGCCCTCACCGGGATCCTCGGAGGTGATACGGCAGGCGGTGGTGTGGCCCTTGGGCTGGGGGCGGCGCTGAGTTTGGAAGCTCTCCTCGCTGGAGAAGTCAAAGTCGATCTCGGAGGAGGTATTGGGGTCGACACCGTACAACAAGCGAATGTCACGGATCTGGTGCAGGGGGATACCCATGGCGATCTGGAGCTGGGCAGCGGGCAGGTTCACGCCCGAGACCATCTCGGTGGTGGGATGCTCGACCTGAAGACGGGGGTTCAACTCGAGGAAGTAGAACTTGTCATCGGCGTGCGAGTACAGGTACTCGACAGTACCGGCCGAGACGTAACCGACCAGGCGACCCAGGCTGACGGCGGCCTTCTCCATGGCCTGGAAGGTGATCGGCTTGGCGATGGTGACGGGCGCCTCCTCGATGATCTTCTGGTGACGACGCTGAACGGAACAATCACGACCGAAGAGAGAGATGTTGTTGCCGTACTGATCGGCCAGCAGCTGGACCTCCAAGTGACGGGCGTTGCCCGCGAGCTTCATGATGAAGATGGGGGAACCGGGGATCTCGTTGGCGGCGGCGTTGTACAGGCTCACAAAGTCCTGCTCGTTCTCGACCTTACGGATACCTTTACCACCACCGCCCTCGGACGCCTTGATCATCACGGGGAAGCCGATCTCGCGGGCCTTCTCGAGACCCTCTTGGGGCGAGTGGGTGCAGCCCCGGTTGTAGACCTCATCCTCGACGGTGACGATGCCCTTGTCATCGACGGTCACTTCCTCGACACCGGTACCGGACCAGGGAATGCAAGGCACTCCGGCGTGTTGTGCGACAATGGTGGAGGAGATCTTGTCACCCAGCGAGCGCATGGCCGAGGCGGGAGGTCCGATAAAAATGATCTTCTTGGGCGACGCGGCGAGCGACTCGGGCAAGCGCGGGTTCTCGGAAGCGTGACCCCAACCGGCCCAAACGGCGTGGACATCCATTCGCTCGGCCACATCGACGATCAACTCGACGTTGGCGTAGTTGTTGTTGTTGGTGCCACCGGGGACTTCGACGTATTGGTCCGCCATGCGGATATAATCGGCGTTGGCGCGCAAGTCCTCGGGAGTGGCCATGACGGTGAACTGGATGGCACGCTCGTTGCCGAAGGTCTCGTAGGCCCATTTCCGCACGGATCGGATCTCTTTGACGGCGGCAATACCGTTGTTGGCGATCAGAACCTATTGAAATCGAACGAGGAGAGTCCTCGAGGGTCAGTCTACTGGCTCCCTGTTGTCCATGGGCGTCTTCCTTTCCTGTCCTGCCTGGAATTTTCCCGTCTCTGGGTTGATTCGCCTGCTCCGTCTCTTTTTCTCTGGCTCGGCCTGGGGTCGTCGAGGCACTCACCGAGGTAATGACGGAGTGACCGCCATGGCGGGCGACAAAGTCCTTGACGGAGCTTGGCGCTGCTACGTCGAGGTGGTTACCACCGATGAAATGTGAAGGGAGATTGTATTTGGCGGTGTCGGAGCTGCCGTGGCCATTGACAGGCGCAGTACCGTTGGGCGCACCCATGATGGAGTGTGTGAGGGTGGGTGGAGAGGGGAGATATTAGGACCGGAAACCGAGTTGTTGGGGAGGATATAGTGGGGTCAGGAAGTTGTGACGGTCACTCGGAGACGGGAAACGATGGCCGAGTGATCAATGATGTCGGGCTCGGGAGGCTAGAGGTGAGGAAATCTCTAGGTCCGGAGGAATTAAGGCTGGTCCTGAGGGCCGGACGAGTCGTCTGTAAGGGGGGGAGAGAGAGGGAGAGAGAGAGAGACGGTAGGGAGAAGGGCGGTAGTGTACAGCAGTGGCGAAGAGGAATTGCCAAATAAGCCCAATGGCGCGTGATGGGCGAGAATCGGAAGGAGGAAGAGGAGGAAGAGGAAGAGGAAGAAGCGAGGAAGAAAAGAAGACTGCGGTTGGGGTCTCCGAGTCTATTCTTTATGATTGGCAATGGTTGGTCCGATCTGCATCCAACAAAAAAAAAGAGTCCCAGTTAGTTTCGTACAGTCCACACCTTGTTTTTTTTCTCTCTTTTCTTCTTTTTTTGGGCCCAGGTGCTGTCTTCCTCGGTTTCTGCGCGGTCTCGCCCTCAAGCGGCGCTCCCATTGTCAACCACGTTGTGACCCTGCATTCCTGACGGCGTCACCAGATTCTCGGTGCAGGCTCGACCTTGTCAGCAATTTGCTGATGGTGCAGATGCGGCCCTTGAGATCTCCCGATGCGGCGTCCGTTTAGCGCGGGCCCTACTGCGCGGGCCGAGAGCTCTTGAGCGTTTGCGGACTACACCAACAAACCACTTGACGGGAGAGGAAACATGCCGCAGGAAAGCAGGCATGGTGCAGCACGGTTGCATGGGAGCCCGTCGCGAGCTTGAGGCAGCAGAGAGGGAGTTGCGCACGCCGCCGATCGGGCATGGAGAGGAAACATGGGCATGAACCAGGTAGGTACTAGGCACTTACCAAGACGACTACCAATGCGCATCAATGACTTCCCAAAGAGGTGCGTGACCGTGACGGCTGGACGAGTAGGGGAGAGGGAAGGAAGAGAAGAAGCGAGAAAAGGTCTACGAGTGCAGTCTGACGGAGGCCAAATTGGACGAGCGACTGGGAATATATGATTTTCTGGATTATTTGCCAATGAACCCCCGGGCCAGCCCCCCAGCGTGCATCTCTCTCTCTCTCTCTCTCTCTCTCTCTCTCTCTCTCTCTCTCTCTCTCTCTCTCTTTGCATCTTCACCTTCAATGGAAGATGGACCTCCCAGAAATTTGATGAGGACGATGTCCCACCGAGTCGGGAGTCGGGTCCCTGAGCCAGGAGGTCAGGTACCGGTGCATAGAACAATGGGTGGGGAGGTACCTGTCCCCCAACACGGACTGCTCGATTGTTGGGCCGGGTCCACTTTTCCCAGTCCCGCCGTGCAACAATCCGCGTGAGGGCACCTGCGAAGATACACTCATCCAGCGCTTATCCCACCCTGTCCACGCCAAATTTTAGCATTTGGGACACGCAAAACCCAATCACATATCCTCCCCCCCCCCTGCGTCCTGATCGGGTAAGAGAGGAAGCGAGGATGGCGTTTGCCGGCATGATGCATAGTCTACAGCCCGTCCTCTTGCTTAGTCCGTGGGAAGTGTCCGTAAGGTCGATTTGATTGTATCCTCCAATTAAAATCAACCCTTTCCCATCGTCTATACAGTATACTGTATAGATTAACTAGAGAGTAGGTATAAACTATAAAGTATAGAGTATAGACAGGTATATGGAGTATAGAGAGTATAGAGAGTATAGAGAGTATAGAGAGTATAGAGAGTATAGAGAGTATAGAGAGTATAGAGAGTATAGAGAGCATAGAGTATGGACTCGTGGAGTACATAAGGTACTTTTTATCTTGATATTGAGGGAGACCATTACCTCCGTGTATCTACTACCCCAAGACTGCTGCAGGTGACTAGGTACCTAACCTCCAGCTTCCAGCTAAGGTGCAGTACCATCCTTCTCGCGACTAGGTAGATTACACATGAATCTTGACCTCCAGTAGTTTTCTCATAGATTCTCACACCTGACATGATCCAACCTTACTGCTACAATTGTACCTTACCCAACTGCAGCTGTGACCCTCCCGAGTCCAGTCCCGATCCTCTAGCCCCACGGAGCTCGGACACCGACCGTTCGGATCTCGTACTACAAGGTCCGACGAATCCTCTCGGTCTGGATGAGATTGATACCGCTGTCCAAAGTAGTATTTCACATTCACAGTGCCTGTATCCTGCACGACTGAAGGGAGTTGCGCACATAAAGGATTCCAGCACACGGCAGTTCTATGGAAATCAGAAGATAACCAGATCCCGGCTTCGGAGAACATTACAGAGTACAGACTACAGACTACAGACTGCTCGTAATCGATTGGAAGCATTTGCCAGTCTGAATGGGACCTACTAGTGACCTACCGACCTAGGCACAAGTACCTACGTAAGGTACCACCTACCGATTAGATGGCCCCGACTCAGACAGTACCCTAGTAGAATGGGAAGTCAAGTCCAGCTGGCTTCTTGATTTCCCACATTCCTCGGGATTGCAAAGCCACGTCGAGATATTCTGTCGAGTTGGGCACGCCCCGACTCGATTCAAGGTCACAGTGACCATAGATCGAATTGTTCCTCACATTCGAGAACCACATTAGGTAAGAGGTCCCAAATACACACACATTTCAAGAGGAATCTTGGCAGTAGGCTACATCGTACCCCGGAGGATAAGGTACCTACATAGGTAGGTAGGTGGTTCATGTGAGATTCGCCAGACTTCCATCGAGGTCATCGTTCCCGTCCTGATCTGCCCGCCTTACATAATCAACTGTATGAATGTACCTGCCCAAGTGCCCACTCCAGCGTGGTACCGTGGATGCCCAGCACCAACGAACTGCCGCATTCGGTCGAGTGGATGACGTCGGTGTTCATGCCGACCGGCAAAGTGTTGAGAAATGGCGGCGCACGGACCAGCGGCAACCACTCGAGGTCCCATCAGGCATATTTCTTTGGATTCTGCCGCCAAAACTGGCGATAAACAGGGGCATACTCTTCATCATTCATCATTTCATACGATTTGCCAGCACAGTAATCACAGGAGTAACTCATGCGATTCGGCTGAATAGATCATGACATTGAGTCAACTTGTCCCTTTGCTGCGGCCAATGGAACCTCGAAGAGGGAGAGAAAGAAGTAGAAAACAGAAAATTTGTTTACGTACTATATATAGGTCAAGCAGGCGACTAGTGGTATACTAATAACTATATCGGTTGTAATAATTAGAGCAAGCCGTAAGTGAGTCGTGCATCGCCATCAACAGGCTTCCTTGACCAGAAAAAGGTGGAATAGGCAATATCGAAGGTCCTGGAAGACCGCAAGGCCTACTATCACTAGGTCCCTAAGGTGGTGGGTCGGTCTACAACATCCAGCCTCAGTCTATCAAAGCGGCGAAGGTCTTTGGTAAAATGTAAATGCCTCGATCACAATTTCACACAAGCTTTCTAAATTACAAATGGGGCGGGAAGTGCGGGGATACCATTCTCGATCAAGGTCTTGGCCTGCGATGTTATGGATGCTTGTCAGGATTGAGAAGCCACTCCATCATCCATCCATGCTCTACTGATATTGTTAACCCTCCTTTGAGCGAGCCTACGAGCAACGGGGAACAATACTATTCAGTGCAATCACAATGCATTGTGGGTATTGGAAGAACGCCTCGCGATGAGTTCGCAAAGACCAAGTCGAAGAAAAAAAAATTGAATGCTGAGACACAGCTTAGGACGACCCCTCAACAGCTTTGATCGAGAGGCCATAGCGCACCAAGGTCGAGGGAGTAGTGTGCGCTGCGAAGGAGGAAAAGGCGGAAATTTGCACTCGAGAAATTGGGTGCAATATAAAAGGCCCTCACTGGTCCAGGCGGGGAATCAAGCCAGTGAGCAAAAACAGACGAATGAGACAATCTACCACACCAAGGTGGCGCCGGAAAAATCGCAGGCCTGTACGAAAAACAATGCAAACCAAGGACCAAGGAGTGAACCGATCATACCGCAATCCAGGTGGCGTTGACGGTGCACAGAAAATGATACGACTAGAAATGGATAGATCCAAACCAAATGCCCTTTTGCCAAGGAGAAAAACAGATCAAGAAGGAGCGGTCATCTTCCGAGATGGTAGTCCATCAGCCATTGATCCCTTATGGTTTCCCCCTTCCGTTCGCATGGAAGGAAAGGCCAGAGGAGGGGATTATGTCGTCAAGAACAATTCAGAATGTCTCCCCCAGATCAGTCTGTTTTCGTGTCAGGGGCGGAGGCATTGTTCCGGGACCAATGCTGGTCTTGAAACTGCGAGGTGTCGGAATGGCGGACATGCCGCTTGTCGTACGCTTCTTGATCCCGCTCACGTTGGCCGAGATCGAAGGTCGCCTCACGTCATTAGGAAGGCGAGACACAATAGGCGTCGGGAGGTCATGGTCTTCATCAATGTTGGACATACTGCCCACGGACGGAGTCTGTCCATTATGGTTGCTCAGGGAGGATCGTGGCCGGCGAGCCTCCGTAAGCGGATTCGTGGAGTAGTGGCCAAGCGGTGTCTTGGCACCAGGACGGCTTTGCCGACTCTCAGGACGTCCAAGCGGAGGAACACCAGAGTGCACGCTTTGACTGAAAGAGCCACGGCTCGAGTAACTCGTTCGACTACTTGGTCGGCTATCGCCAGTGCGAGTCCCACCTGACTGGCGGCCCTGTGAGGGATGGGACGGATTGCCTTCGCTGTCTCGCACAGACGAGCCATAGCTACTCCCGCTCATGCGATTGCGGTTGTTTCTCTGACCATGAACTGAGGACGGAACTGGGCTCTCCCCCATGACCGAGCCTTGGCGAGAGCGAGGCGATCCCCGGGAAGACGTTTCTGAGGGTGCAGGCAGACGAGATCGGGCCGACTGGACACGTTCCTCCAACTTCTGCATCTTTCCGATGAGTCCACGAATCTGGTAGAGGGAGCCAGATTTGGGCAGTGCAGGAGGACGTGATGTTGTCGACCGAGACAGACTGTTTCGGGAAGCATACGGTACGGATGGGGTAGGACGAGCAGTGTTGCTGTAGCTACTTGTGCTAAATGCAAGAGAGGAAGCGCGAGAGTGCGGGGCTGGCCGAGTCGGCTGGGTTCGGGCGTTATGGATGGTGCGAGAATTGACTGGTTCAGCACCAGTCGCTCTTGTGCGAGGAAACGTAGGGGTAGCATTGAAAGACCTGCGAAAGTTGGCGGAGGCTTCCGAAATGGGCGGGGAGGGCGGAGTTGCAGTTGAGGCTGCCAGCGTCGACTTGGCCGGAGGAGTCGCGAATACGGGGGGAGAAGTATCCGCACCACCAGGCGAACGATCGAAGATTCCCAGCGGTTGCGGGGTGGAAGGGCTGCGGTATAACGGCGTGGGCTTGCGACGACGATAGCCCAGGCCCTCGCTGTTGCGCAACTTCTCTTGAACAATCTCGGCCTCAACCTTCAGATCCGAGAGCTCGTCTCGCAAGCGCTGATTGTCGATCCGCAAATTCTCTCGCTCGAGTTCTCCACTTCTGATTTCCTCTTCCAACAGAACTCCTCGCTCGATCGCGACGTTGTACTTGGACTCTAGGTCCTCCAGGGACGAAGTCGTGTTGCGGGCTTGGCGCTCATAGTCGTCATTCGCAACTTCGATATCACGCAGCCTCAACTGTAGAGTGCGATTAGTGTCGCGCAAAGAAGTGATCTCCTTCTGCAGGGTGTTCTGTGCGTTATTGGCTTCGGTCTTGGATTGCTTGTATTTGGTCTGCGTTTCAAATCAATTAGCAACCACATCTCATTGGCAAGACTTGGTCGCCTGTCTCTAGCGACAGTCTTCTAGAGGAATAGGCACGAACCTTCCACTCGTCTACCTCATAGCGCAGGTTATCCACCTTCTCCCGCAACTGTCGCTCTCGCTTCTCCTTATCCTCCATTTCCTTCTCCATCTCCGCTTCCAACTCGGTACTGGAAAGCTGGAAATCTTGTAACTCCTCCTGAATCGATTCATATTGCGCCTTATACCACTCAATTGTGTACTCTGCAGGGCTGTTGGCGCCCTGGCCCTTGGAGGGTGAATCATCGGCGGCGGGCATCTTTGCTACCGCGTTGGGCACCGGACGGGCCGCAAGTCAAGGATCAGGAACACCGGTGGCTAGAAACAACGGATCACCAGCGCAAAGCTAGTCTGAAGTGAATAGAGACCTTAAACCTCTAGACCTGAGCCGTTGGAGCTAAACTCATGGGCTGGTAGTGGCTGGCTTTTCAATGCCAGCGACCCTGTGCGTTTGTTGATAAGAGCCCCTCAGCGAGGCGGTGACGCAGGGCGCTCCAGAAGCTGTTCGTGCAGCACCCTCCACCGAGAGAGCAAGGCAGTAAAGGCCAAGGCCGAGGCCGCGAAATGGCGCAAAGCGACACTTAACAGACAAGCCTTACCTTGCGGTAAGAGGCCGCAAATAAAGCGATCGCACGACTCTCCGGTGGAAGGTGATTACTCGCAAAGCGGCGCGGTATCGACTCAATCGGACGAGGAGTGTTGATGTTGCGTTGCCGTTGTCAGGGGGGGGGCAACAGGGCGCTATCCTGCTTTGGGACAGACTCATCAGGTGCCCCTCACCGCCTACAGCTGCCCAGAGCTGCCCAGCGGCTCGTCACATGCATCTGACGTTGGCTCTGCTGCACGAGGGAGTCCGCCGCCTCCGGTAGTTTATTGCAATCTTCCTCCATATTATTGAGTCAAAGCAATATGGTCTAAATATTAGGACCTTCTGTAAGAGCACTCCCCCGAGTCATATAACAACATGCGATTTTCGCTGAGGTGTGTCTCCAAGAATGAAACTTCCACGTTGCCGCCATCAGCCCTCTGACGTTTCAGGGCTACTAATTTCTGGCCGCCCGTGGATTTTGCCTGAGTTGTTCATTGTCAGATTGAAAGATTCGAATAACTAACTGACTAGGTTTGTGAACTTGTTCTTGCAGCATTCAATATTATCTGTTGAAGCACCCGCCACAGATGCGCGTTTTTTTTAAAACCATTGATTCACCTACCTAAGCCTAGTCAATTGCCATGGAATATGAACAGTGACACACGATGCACCCAAAGTCCAACACTTCCAAGTTCGAATTGTAAAGTAATAATCAACCATCTTTATACAGGCCGGACACATGCGGGAATCAATGGCCTTCAGTCCCAGGTTCAACTTTTTGGGTAAATACACCTACACGAGAATGAAGTATACCTACACGAGAATGTCCACTGCAGCACCTAGGTTCCAGATAAAGTCAATCATGGATTGAATGATATTGCCTGGTGGTTGCCATTTCGTGTGTAGGTATCAGACGTGCAGTCACGCCGCAGCAACCGTATAGTCCGCAGATCCTAGGTTGGTACGTGCGCGGGTTGAATATATTTTGGATCTCTCAAGCTTCCAGGGCCGGGTATCTCCACACCGACCGAACCAGCTACGTACGTCAACGAGCTTCAAATATTCATCGACGGGACCGGGTCCTCAAAGGTTCGTCAAGACCTAAATTAAGAGCCAAAGCTGCATCAATGGTGAGTTGTATGCCTTCCAAGCTCGTCACAAGAATCCATTTCGTGGGTATTCTACTAAATTCACCACTTGAAGTACTTCTTGCCCCAAAATTCCTGGTGAATAGCGGCCCAGTACCTCTCTACGGTCTCTGATGTTCGCCCGGTTGCCTGCTGAACTACAGCTGAGGTTCCACTTCTCCCACAGTCTACGCCCTCACAGTCCCGACATGGCTTGTGAATGAAGCCAGAACACAGGAATGAAGCGACCTGCACTGAAGCAGGTTCTGTCCTAGGTCGGTCAGACTCTTTCTTGACCACGAGAGGTCATTCTCGACCAGCCCCGGACCGAGCGGGCCTGGCCCGTCGAAACGTATTGCCAAGACGGCGGCGCACCCAGCATCCTACTTGCTCATGACAGCATGCCGTACTGCAGTTCTTTCAAGGGTGTGTCGGAGTCCAGGCACAGCTTCGGGGGCTCCAGAGTTCTTGACTGAACTGAACTACAGGTCGGCTACCGTAGGGGCCTTTACGACTTGTGTCGCAAAGGGTGAGTAGAGCCGTAGTCAGACAATCCTATTGAGGATCCTGGCCTGACTCGATCTGACTTGACTTGATTCGAGATGCTTGAACGGTGATATCAATCCTGGCCTGGGTTGCGCATCTGTTGTTCCTTATCAAGCCCCAAGCCCAGCCTCGTCTGCGGCGGAATGCTATCGCACCGGTGGTGATCATCCGAGGTACACGTGACCTACTCGATCTGGTTGGCTGACCGCTCGGGACAGATCCGCCGTCTAAACTCCGACCAAGCGATTAGATGGTTCTAATCAGCCGCGAGATGCCCAGGGCTCCAGGCATGATCGGAGCTGTGTTTCTGGGGTAATCTCGTGTCATCCCGAGCTGGCCGTCAACGGCTAACCTTCCCTTTTGACGAGTAAGTCGATTCTATCTTCAGGGTCTCTGCGTTGTACACACTACATACATCGAGCCCACGTCTGCAAGGCGTCTATCACGTGGTATTCTCGTCTGTCTTCACGCCATCTTCCCATACTGCCGGCGAGAGCTATTCCCACGCACAGGGATTTCCGCGATTGGGAGCCCACGGACGTTGCTTCCACGCACCTGTCTATGCTCGACCTAGCTTCACCTTCGGAATTCCCACGTACAAGACAGACAGTCCACCGTGAAGAACCACAAATATGTGGAAGTGATGCTCACGTCATTCTCCATAGACAGAGCATCGTCGGAGATCCTGGACCGACCCAGATCTGCCGGCATGGCGGACCCATCTGACTTGAACCTGGACGCGCCCAGTGACCTTCAGGACATTCCTGACTTGGCCATGCAATTGATTCCCCCACCCGAGAGCACATATCCAGACAAGTAAATGATACCCATTCCGTCCCTTCCACCGCAAGACACCCAAATACTAATGGAGATTGGGTATAGAAACTCCCTCCTCACGGCCGTTCAAAATCACGGGAAAGCCCACGGCTACAATGTCGTGGTCAAATCATCCAGCACACCCACAGAGAAGAAACCAGGTCGAACGGCGAAAGTGTGGTTGCGATGCGACCGTGGTGGACATTATCGTCCTCGAAATGGCCTGACCGAGGAGACTCGAAAACGCCGCCGCACGTCTCGTCTCATGGACTGTCCCTTTATGCTCGTCGCAGCTGGCTCTCCGGGTATTTGGACCTTGACCGTCCTAAACCCGACTCACAATCACGGGCCGATCACGGAAAAGCCTCGCCAGCCGCCTCATCACAAAGTGCGAAAGGGCCAATTGTCTGCCGCGCCGTATGACTGGCCTCACGATTGTTCCTTTTCCCCCTACACCACTGCCCTCGTGATCATAGACATGCAAAAGGACTGTAGGTTCAATCCATCAAGAAGCCCACCATCGGACTGGTGCCAGGTACAGGAGCCCACCGCTAACGACTCCTTGTGTGGAGATTAGTCTGCGCTATTGGTGGTTACATGCACTACCAGGGCTACGATATTTCTCCGGCTCAGGCTCTCATACCTCGATTGCAACGCATCCTCGACACGTTTCGATCTGCCGGGTTTCCCATTTATCATACTCGGGAGGGTAAGCATATCGGATCTCCTCACAAGGTTGCCCGCTTCCCTTGCCGCTATTTACATGCGAATCACTCACACATCTTCTATAAACAGGTCATCGGCCAGATTTATCCACGCTGTCGAGTCGCGAGGCGTATCGTTCCCGCAACAACGCCACTGGTCTCGGAATCGGCTCGCAAGGTCCCATGGGTCGTCTGCTTGTCCGGGGCGAAATGGGTCACGATATTGTCGACGAACTACGCCCTCTCCCCGATGAGCCTGTTATCGACAAGCCAGGGCGCGGGGCTTTTACGTACACCGATTTTGAACTTCTCCTCCGCAACAAGGGCATCAAGAATCTGATTATTGCGGGCGTCACGACGGACGTGTGCGTCTCCACGACCATGCGCGAGGCCAACGACCGAGGATTCGATTGTCTGTTGTTGGACGATGGCACAGCCGCAGCCGAGGCTTCTCTGCACACCTCCACAATGGACTCGGTCAAAATGGAGGGCGGAATCTTTGGATCAGTGGGCCGACTTGAAGACGTAGTTCAGGCCGTTGAGAATTTCAAGGCCGTCGCGTCGAAGAAGCAGGTTCCGCAAACCACAGGCTGAATCAGGTGTTGAACTTTTCGATGGCGACTGGGAAAAGTTAGTGATGGATCATTCCTCCGGGAACAAGCCCCCTTGGCGATGCATTGACGATTCATGGCGAAGGCGTTGGCACACTTTTCCACGGTCTAGGTTTCTAAGGCGTTTTGCATTTCCTAGTTATCTCCAGCGGAGAATACTAGTCGATTTCGGATTTTTAGCGATTGTTTGGTAGATGTTTGACTTCTGCTGGTATGATGGGTGACTCAGTATTACGCACAAAAGGGGACTTAATATAGATAAAATGATTCGAATGTAGATGAAATGATTCAGAGTTTGGGGTATCATTGAGAGGGGTGCAAATCATCGCCGCGTCTTGAGAACGACAGCGTCTCGAAACACGACAAATCGAAGGAATTTTCTTCAAAGAAAGCAAGCCGTGAACGCCACGCTAGTCAGACGTTCTCGTAGCAAAGCAGTACTTTCAGCGCAACTCAGAGCCACTTTTTCCCTGCAGCCGTGACCCGCGCTCGAAAGACAGGACTACGGATTTCCGCTCCTTGCTTGTAAAATGGACTCATCGCCGTCTTGACGTAGTTCTCGTAGACTTCGGTCATGAATTGTCGGACAGCCTCTTCCGTCTGGGGAGAGGTCGGATTTGCAGCAATCGAGCTGGTTGAGCCCCGGGCAAGGTTGCTGGATGATCCCAGGATAGATGATGCGCCGAATCCACTGCTGCCGCCAGAGTTTGAAAGTTGGGGAGGCTGATGAAGGAGGAGAAAGCGCACGCCACTAGGAGTCAAAAAGGCGGAGATGTATGCCGCGGCTGGGGGATATGTGTCGACATGTTTCAGGTACCTGGAGAGATGGGGGTCAGTATTTGTAGGGTTGATGATATTGAGTACGTAGTTGGTACGATGTTTGTTAGGAGGGTGTCATACATAGCGCCATTGGTCCACTGGGCTTCCTCAACAATGTCCAGACTGGAATGTATGATGAATTGATTCATATATTGCGCTGTGTCTGGAAAGCGAAACCGCGCAATGCCATCGCCGCCGCTTTTGGAAGTGCCAAAGGCAATGTTAAAGACTGGTGTGTCCGTAGGAGAGAGGATGGTGAAGTAGTAAGACATGAGGTTAGATTCGAATTGGAGGTTTTGCTTTCTCAGTAATCATGTGCGGTCCTGCTGCTTGAGGGAGGCACTCTGTAATCTGATGGGTCCCTCCGCCGCGGAGCTCACGCCGAGTTAATCACGTGGATGATCAAAGGAGCTCCGGCCGACCAACCCTGGACCGCCCTCCGTCGTATGCCCTGCACGGCAGGCGTACCCCCTCGTCAGAGTTCCCCGGGTCAGTCACATGACGTACTGATAACAAGATCCGCCTGTTATCGCGTTATCGCAATATTCGGCTTCTGATCTTTATACTCCACAGCTACAAAAAGAAGCCTGAACGGACTGATAAGAGTCCACTGGAACTGTGCACCTCACGATATTGAATCACTTCCGTGACATCTTCCCCAGGATTCGGCTCGATGGCGCGCCCATTCTCGACCGGTCTCAACATGACCACCAAGCAACCGGCCGGACTGAAACCGGGCGAGAAGCGCAAAAAGAATATCTTCGATGACGATTCCGCAGACGAAGGCGAGGCTCAAGATGGCGCAATCGAGGTATCGACAATTGGTGGACTAGACGCATCGCCTCAACTTTCAACACATTTCACGAATGGCGGACCACCTCCGAAGCCCAAGATGCAGTTGGGATTCGCTGCCAAACCAGCTCCAAGGCCATTGAAGAAGCCTTCTCTGTTCGAAAATGACGAAGAGGAGGATGAAGCCAGAGAGAAGCAGCGTCAAGAAGAGGTCCAATTTGGCTTGAATGAACCACAGTCGAAGAAGAAGAAGATGACTAGCGGCCCAGAAAACGACTTCACCAATTTGTCGGCATTACACAGCAGCAAGAAACATTCCAAAGAAGCTGAAGAGCTCGACCCCTCAATATACTCCTACGATGCCGTCTACGACAGTCTACACAGCAAGTCGAACAAGACGGCGACAGCCAACAAAAGCGAAGCGCCGAAGTATATGACGAATCTGCTTCGCAGCGCCGAGATACGAAAGCGTGATCAGACCCGTGCTCGCGACCGCCAACTGGCGAAGGAGCGCGAAGCCGAGGGTGATGAGTTTGCGGATAAGGAGAGTTTCGTCACGGGTGCGTACAAGGCGCAACAAGAAGAGCTACGGAAGATGGAAGAGGAAGAGAAGCGCCGTGAATTGGAGGAAGAAGAGCGGCGCAAGAAGAATGGCGGCGTGGGCATGGTTGGTTTCTACCGGGACGTCCTCTCCCGCGGTGAGGCTCAGCACGAAGAGGCCGTGAAGGCTGCCGAAGAAGCTGCGCGTCGGGTCAAAGCTGGGGAGACCGTTGAAGACGAGACGGAAGCCTCTGACGAAAAGTCCGAGGCACAGATTGCGGAGGAGCTCAAGGCCCGTGGTGCACAGATTGCTATCAACGATGAGGGCCAAGTGGTCGATAAGCGCCAGCTATTGTCAGCTGGATTGAATGTAGCGCCGAAGCCCAAGGCCGCACCATCTACTCAGAGAGCCGCAGAGGTGCGATCGGGAGCTGGGCGACCAAGTGGCATCCATGCTGGACATCAGACTGGCCGTGCTGCTCAACGAGCCCGTCAAACTGAGATGATTGCTCAGCAACTAGAAGAGCAAGCCAGGAGGGACGAAGAGGCCGAGGCCTTACGGCAAAAAGAGATCGCAGAGAAGGTTCGGAGCCGGAAAACAGCGACCGATGTCTCCAGCGCAAAGGAACGCTACCTGGCGAGAAAGAGGGAACGAGAAGAAGCTGCTGCAAAAGGCAAAGCTGCTTAGTGTTCGTGTCAGCGCGGCTCACATTAGCGTCTCAAGCTGTATTGCAATAGGGCAGAATTTGAATTGAATCTACGCTACCTGACACGTGCATCAGTGCGGAGCGCACATAGTCTCCTTACCATAGAAAGAATCGAGATGAATCGCTTGAAGAGTCTCCCACCCTCCAGTCGTATACCACTGCTTTGAAGCTGAACTTACGTCCATGCTCCTGTCAATCCTTCGAAGCCTGGCTTGTTGCCTAGTCAATGGCAATCCTAGTGGGCTGGTAGTCAACTCGCGACGAGCCCGGATGAAAAGAATGTGAAGTAGGTTGAGGAAGACGTGTTCTTAAGTTGACGATATCCCTGAGCCGATCGCATAGCCGATGGAACTCCAATACCAAACAACTTCAAATCTGCAAGTGTCCGTCTAGGTGTACGTACAGTTGTCTTGGGTGCAATCCATATTGTGCTCTGGCTATGTTCCTGCTCCGGAACCTGTGAGTGAGGTAAGTGGTATGAAAGAGCAACGAGCATTGAAAAGCATGGGTCAGGCATCCCAGCCATATCGAAGCACTGCTTGCACGCTTCTACATGGAAGCAAGTCGTTCCGCCTGTCAAGGACTCGTGCTAGCCACGACGTTGAACTATGAGATGACCCACCCCGGATCTAGTATTTCTTCCATTTCCTGCATTTCCGGTATCTTCTGAGAGTCAGGTAGATACCTCAGGCAGAAGGGTGGCGAATACGGTCACCGATTGGGATGGATGACTCATCACGCAACCGGAGAAACTTCCCTGGTCAGAAAGCCTTTCGGTGGCCTCGCTAAGCCGCCCCACTCAGGACACACTTCCAATTTTGCACTCCTCACTACATCGAGAGACTCGTTTCGTCCGTTTTCAACACTTCGCATCACCAACACCATCGTCAACAATCATCCAACATGGGTAAGGTTCACGGATCTCTCGCCCGTGCCGGTAAGGTCAAGGCTGCCACTCCCAAGGCAAGTAAACCCCTCGAAGACTCCCAGCGCCACCTCGCCGAGACATCCGCGGCACACATGCGTCGCGAGCGTCTGCTCCATCGCCAGGTCATCGCTTCACATCGTCGCAACACATCCTAACGAGAGATTTCGAGAACAGGTTGAGCCCCAGGAGAAGGCCAAGAAGCCCAAGGGTCGTGCCTACAAGCGCATCTTGTACACCCGCCGTTTCGTCAACGTTACCATGACCGGTGGCAAGCGCAAGGTACATACTCTCCGAATTTTCCAGCCATCCTTCGCACAACATCTGCACTCTCACATCACAAGCCGAACTGCTTTCGAAACCATATTTCCCCCTCATACTCTTACTCGACAACTCTTCATCGAGATCGACACCAGGCTGACATGAATGACCACTCTCTAGATGAACCCCAACCCCGGCTCATAAATTGCCACTCGTCGATAAAAGAAAACCCCGAGCCGTGAAGGAGCGTCGAGACCTGATCGATGTTTGAAACAACATTCCTCGCGAAACTCGACCACTCCCATCACGTCTTCCAATCGAACGAAGGTGCTTTACCAGATAACGGCTGGCTACTTGTACGGATGATATCATGCTTCGCTTTCACTTGAATTTTTTTTCGGCAACCGAGTCGGTTTGAAAAGAGACAGGATGTTCGGGGAAATGGGTGCTGGGATTCCACCAGCCTGATGGTGGAGGATTGTCTCCATGAATTTGGTTGTTGGTCGGCTGGTCAAAAACGCCCAGTCGAGCCGTGAACGCTTGCTTTACCTCGTACATAGGCTATTCCATGCATTTTCATTTCCGAATCCAGAAATGGAGTACTTTTCGGGATCTCCCATATTGATAAGCTACAAGGAGAATAGTGGAGAGTCCTTTCCTTGATCCTACGACGCCATGCCACCTTCCTGTCTTTTCTGGGCCTGATACCGAACACAGTCCCTCGATGATTTGAAGTAATCACTCCCGGCATCCATGACTTCTCACGTGCATTACAGAGTTGCCGGGCCCTATACAATCGCTCCTGTCACTCATCCAACTTCCAGTATGAGATGACCCTCGAAGTATGACCAACTTCCAGGCCGAATGTCACACTCTTCCAGTGGACCTTGTAGACATCACCCATTCATGCATTCTGACAGCCTGGCTCTATGATACGGGCCGCATCGAAATGGTTTCACCACCGCGAGGCTGCTCGACTGAACGTCGTAGATCATATCAGATTTCGCGCCCATGATCACGCTTCATCTCCTGTCTGAATACGGTCAAGACTTGGGGTTGGTGTAACTATGTCACTGTACAGTGATGCACACGCCCCACGATTGATATTAACCCGGTCCATTCTCTCGTTTTCTACATCGCCACCACCATCTGCGGTCTTTATCTAATTCATCATCGAGCTCAGCTCGGCATATATTACTTTGAAACATTAAAGAACTCGGGAGCCCTCCTCACCTGATCACCACCTTCCCCCCTTTTCCCTCCTAATACATTGCCGACCTAGAATCCATTGACAACCTGGCTTGGGTAGTGTCTTCGGCTGAAATCCGAAAATGACGGACACCAGCGGTAGCATTGTACCTAAGGTAGACCTGGGACTGAGGTGTGTTGGATCAGTTCGATAGGGGTTGCTCGCTCTGTGCCGGGTCCATTCCACCTGGAAGTTCAAAGGGAGGACCTGCACACTTGCATCAGTGTATCGATAGGTGTCAATCCTTACCTACATGTGTGGACTGAACATATGTTCCCAATGAAGATGACGGTTATGGATTGACTCTGAACTTCTGAAGAGCCTCTACCGGCAAGGACCTTATCGATCAAGTCCAACTCTAGGGGGCACATCCCTTGACGTCCAGAGCCGTGCCGGGTCGAGCTCAACACAGACACACGGCCGGGGGCTGAACAGAGAAAAGATGGTCGTCTTTACTCCAAGCATACTCAGATGCATTCAATCCGATCGTTGATGGAACAACAGCCCAAATCGCTCGAAAAGATAGATGCTTCCAGTCCAGAGCAGATAGAGCCGAGAGGACTATGGCTCCGTGCGCGATGCCTCGTGCACGCCACAAGCCATTGAGGTCCACTTCGAGACCCGCTAGCCGAGCTGGGGCCGAAACGCTGCACGATCGACTGTGGCTCCTCCCCAAAGCTTCCGTCACGCGACCGTGACTACTTCCCCAGCATTTGTCCTGCGAGGTTGGTCTCTTCGTCATGACTTTCAGAGTGATCTTCAGCAGCAACTCGAGGACTGGCCCCTCAATTCAGCAAGCAGTGGGATGATCACTTCATGGAGAACGCACTCTTCACTGCCGGAACTCTCGGAACTGAACCAGACCTGGCCCACGCAAGTCGGCATGACTTCATGTTTCGCGGAATCCACGGGTCGCAGCCTCTCAATGAGTCCTGAACTGTGGACAGCGTGCGCTGATCAAGGACCGAAGCAAGAAAGATATGGTCCAGATCGAGAAGGAAAGGAGCCGTCTTTTGTGTGCGGCCTGACGAAGAATTATAATCCAGCCTAGACGGGAGCTATGACCTTCATGGGAGCTCTGACTCTCAGTACTGAGGACAAGTCTTCGCGTCACTTTGAGGCTCCATGATTTGGGTGAACGAGGACCTCCCTTCATGCCAAAGATCCAGCCCTTTCATGGAAAGTTCGACGCTGACCCCACAATTAACCATGACAGAAGAGCTGAAAGACAGCCGAGACAAGCTCCGGGGGTTTGTGAGCTGTGGCCCAGTTTGACTGACACTGTTCCAAAAGCGTGAAAGATTGGGCGTTAGCCGGTCACAGCTCGAAGCATTTACAGACGGGTCATACTGGATTCATATGCGATGAGACATCTTTGACTCACAAGCTTCGAAACAAGTATATCGACTCAAGGTGTCACTTTTCTCCACCCGTCTCCCCACACCGATGGATAGGCTTCCTTCCTCGCATCATCGACTCATTTCATGCCTCAAACTGGCATGTTATTCATGCCTCTCATTCGTCGAACACTTGCTTGATCTCTCCAGATCTGGCAGATGGTAGAGAAGATCTCGGTGCATCATTGGCAAGTTCATGGCGCTTCAGAAGATCCCGGTCTATCGATGACTGCCATGTTTCCGACATGGCCGACGTGAAGCAATGATGCCATGACATGGTAGGGAAGTACCTCTTGTTATTATACCAGCAGACTGTCCAATTTCATATAGGCTCTTCGCAAAGTTTCTCACCTCATTGAATCTATGACCGTATGATACTTCCAATTAAACTGTTACGCAACTACACAACTATCAATTATCACGACCCTTAATTATTCCTTTTATTGTCAATTACTTGTGAATTTAATAATCGAAACAAAAAAAACACCATGTCTGCCAACGAAATGAGAAGTGAATCGGAGCAGCATGGCTCGAGCCTCGGCTCCCGCCTGACCAAGAAGTTGAGCAAGAGGCTGTCAATCGGCTCCAAGGAAGCCGACACCAACCACCCAGGCTCAAACTACGAGAAAGACATGAGCAGCGGTCGGAAGAGCGTGCCCGACACTCAAACTGCTAGAGAGCAAGTTACAATGGCCAGCTCGGACGCCGCACATGGCAGTGCAGCGACTGCCAAGCAGGAGACTTCGCAGATCCCAGGCACCCAGGGTATCGTCACAGGAGATGATTCCCGTGAGACATCCGCCGGGGATCAGGTCAACGCCATGAGCGCCCAAGAACTCGACACCCGAGCCGGTGACCGCAGATCCAGTATCACCCCAGGAGTGCTCGTGTACAATGATGATATCAAGAGGGGTCCCATCACCACAGGCATTCGAAGAGATACTGGCCAGTCCACTCATGGCGGTGTTGGCAGCAGTCAGGACCAAGCATCTAATCGGGACGCCCAGAGTTCCCTCGCTTCGAATCAAGCTCAACAAGGCTTGAATCAAGATCAAATGGGATCGGGAATGACCGACGCTGGCACAGGTAGTGCCGTACGCTCGACTGACAGCGCCTACGGAACAAACGAGATGAAGCCGCACGAGCTTTCTAGTAGCTCGACTGCCGACGGTGGCATCTCACCGACTGACAAATCGTCTTCCCCAAAGTCAGGAAAGCCTGGCTTTGCTGCCTTCGGAAATGGTCCTCTTGGTAACATTTTCCGACGTGCATCCGGTCAGGGAAGCTCCAACAAGAATAATGTCAACGACGAACGATTCACCCAGATGGATGCACAGCAGCCAAAGTCCACGGATCAGAGCCGCGGTATCAGTGGGGTTACCGCAGCAGGTATTGGGATTGGAGCAGGAGCTGGGGCTGCACTTGGAGCACCAGGAGTGAACCGTGGAGTTGACCTTGCCGGTACGGACAAAGCTGGCATGAATACCAAGGCGATGAATACCGATACTGTGGACACCACCGGCATGAGCAACGCTGGCATGAACACCAACGACATGAGCACCGGTATGAGCAACAACCGTGGCATGGACACCAGAGGTGTGGACGCCCCCGGTATGAGCACCGGCAGTATGAACACCGGCACCGGCAGTATGAACGCCAGGGGCATGAACACCAGTACCATGAACACTAGTCCCATGGACACTAGTGGCATGGACACCAGTGGCATGAGCAGTACTGGGATGAGCAACAGCCATGGCATGGACACCAGAGGTGTGGACGCCCCCAGTATGAGCACCGGCAATATGAACACCGGCACCGGCAATATGAACACTAGTGGCATGAACACCAGTCCCATGAACACTACTGGCATGAACACAAGTGGCATGAACACCATTGGCATGAGCAATACTGGAATGAGCAACAGCCGTGACATGGACACCAGAGGTGTGGACGCCCCCGGCATGAGTACCGGGAGTATGAATACTAGCGGCATGAACAATCTCAGTGGTATGAGCACCGCCGGTACGGGTAACCTTGGCATGAGCTCAGACAAACAAGCCAGCATTTTAAAGTCTCGTGACGGCGGCGTCGTACGAGGAGGCACCGCTGTCATGGGTGGCGCCAGTGAGACTTCAAAGCCCGCAGGGTCGCAGTCTGCGAGAATGCCAGGAAAAGAAGGAACAACAGCTACAGGAGTTGCTGGTGCAGCTGGCCTCGTCGGCGCAGCCGGGGCAGCTGGAGTAGCCGCAAAGTCTGCTATGCCCGGTCAACACGGAGACACTGGGACATTTCGCGAATCCTCCATTACTGGTAATGACTTCAAGTCTAAGGGTGGAATCCAGAAGACTGCAGAATCATTGCCAGGTCACGCTCCTGTAGCAGCTGCAGGTGGTGCCGGCATAGTTGGTATGAGTCCAGCCAAGGCGACTCAAACAACCAGCGTCTCCTCTGAGCCGGGAATGCCTGGAGCTTTCCGAGAAGCTCCAGTGCCTACTGGCCACGGACCTACGCCCACTAAATCGACCCCATCGACGGCCGACACTGGTCTGCATAATTCGTCCGCTCGAAGATTACCCGTGGGACTGCCAATGCCATCTCAGCCAGCACCGCCTGGTACCCGAGTCATGGATCTTCCTGACAGCAGTGATCCAATTAGTCTCGCCAAAGCCTCCTCGCGCGGTCAGCACTCGAGTATTCCAAGCTCAACTACAACAAGCACCACTACAATGTCTACCAGAGCAGTAAGAGGTTTGAGCATGAGTATGCGAAAGGTGACTGTACTTCAGGACAGGCTTCAGACAGTTTCGCAAAAGTGTAAGACGCAATTGGGTACATCAACCAGCGAGATCAGCCAGCGCAGTCCCACCGTCGATAGTTTCTTCGACGCCGTGGCCACTGAGCGTCTACGATGGATGCCGCGGGATGGGAGTCGACTCGACTGCAGCCTTCGATGGGCATCGCGGCTTGCATCCGCTGTCGATGCTCTCCGCAAATCGACCGAGTCATTCGCCCCGGGTGCTGAAGCAGCTTCCCAACTCATCTGGGGCTTCATGATCATGATGCTAGAGTCGGATTTGGATGATACTGACCTCTTTGACAGTATCTTTGGGCGGTACGGACGCGTTGCGGTTGGGCTCTATCTGCTGATTCAGTACGAGTCAGCCTACAAGAATTCAACCCAACTTCAGCCTCAAGCTACTGCGGTCTTCGCGGATTTGCTTGAGATGGTTTGCAACACCACGACCAGCGTCGTTGAGGGATTCAAGGCAAAAGAATCAAGCCATCTGACTGAGCACAGCGTCGACTCTGCGTTCATCACCTATGCCAAGCGCTACTCGACTCACTGGAACAACATCGTTGAATCCTCCACTCACCGTGTAGCTAAACAAAGCTCGCTGATCAACTCCAACCCCGAGCTCGGAAGTTTACGTCAATTCCTCGGTGTTCAAGATCGCCCTCTTCAGCTGATTCTAGACTCTCGCTTGCACTCTCTCGCTGAAGGATCTTTCGAGTGGTTCAACGGTACTTTGTACGATTTCTCCATCGGCAAGGCGCCAGTATTAGTCATGACTGGCGACGCAGGTTCAGGAAAGAGTGCCCTCGCGCAATGGACAGTCGAGCGTTTGCAGGAATCATCTGAGCATGAGTCTTGGAATGTGATTCCATACACAATTCGTACGTGTTGACATCGAAATGAGTATTATAGGAATTTGGCTGACCAATACAGGTGCTGATATTCCGGTAGCAACCTTGACGCTTCGGCTCTTGAAGGGAATTTTGCATCAAATGCTCGATCACTGTGTCGGTGATCGACAGCTACAGGAGGCAACCCTAGCTCATGTTGCCAATGCCGCGCAAGGGGCCATGAATGGTGCCTCTGAATATGAGGTCGAGGAACATCTCTGGCAGGGAATTCATGCCGGTCTGGGCTCAACAATCAAATTCATGTTTGTGATTGATGGAATGGATCAGATAAAGGCTGGCGATGCCGACGTAACCGATGTCTTGAACAAGTTCACCAACATCCTCTCCCAGCAGAACGCGGGCTCCAAGATGATTGTCTTCACCAGACCACTTAGCTCTAAGACCCGGCCGACAGGTGTCGAACAGACGACTATGCAGACTGCACAAACACGTCAGGATCTGGTTGATTTCGTGACCAAGAAATTCCGCAACTCACTGCTTACCACAACTAAGAGTGATCACTTGCAGTCGGCCGTGGCTGCTGTAGTGACACGCTCACAGGGCTCTTTCAGTTGGGCTGAAATGGCTGTCGAGTACGCAAAGCAGCAGCGAACTTTGGCGGAGGCGGTATCTGCTGTACAATCCTTGCCACAACCGATGACAGAGCTCCTCGACTTCCACTTGAATAACTTAGACCTCAGTCAGCGTGAAGCTGTGTCTGTTCTATCTTGGCTGGCTTCATCCGAGCGGCCGCTACTTGTGGAGGAAGTTGAAGAGCTTCTTCGGGTGAACACGAGTGGACCAAGTCTTTCAACAACTGAAAGTCAGGATGAGAGTCAATGGTCAAGAGCTCTGAAGCCTCTTGTTGTCACTCGTTTTGGAGTTGTCTCCTTTGCGCACACTTCAATCCGTGACCATGTGATTATGAAGGCTAAATCGGCCAATGTCAAAACGCCACTTGATCTCAAGGAGGCACACTTGGATCTCCTCATGCGATGCCTTGGATGGGTGCAATTGCGAGTACGGGAGGAGACGGACGTGTCCATGGATAAGCTGAGCATGGACGAGCGCCACCGGCTCTTTGACAAATACGTGATCTTGGAGTACACAGCACGTTATTGGCTTTCCCATTTTCTCTCATCGAATCTTGTGACCGATGATGGCGAGTTCATATTCGCCTCAAGCTTCAGGAAGCTGCTTCCTACCAGTATTCTCTTTGCTCGCGTTGAGCTTACTTGCAAGGAATCGCAATTCACGCGATCGAGTGTTGTGGACCTCTACCGCATTGCCACTGACATTCGTCGCTTGGTCCTCGGCGAGAAATCTTTGGCGTTGCTGGAGAGTGTTCTTCTCAGCGCTCGTGTTGCGAAGTATGCACATGCTACTTATGCCGATGAACATTGCTCTGAGGCATGGAGACTCAGCCAAGAGCTGTTGGGTCAGTCTGATCCGATTACACTCAAGTGCACCGAAATGATGACCCAGTCATTCATGGAGCGAGGCACTATGACTCCTCAACAGGAAGACATTATGAGGTATCTCATTCTCACGGACTCTGAAGTAAGCGGTGTTGATTTCAATCAGCGGCTCAAGTACCTTGGCATCCTCGTCGGCATGTATAAGAGTCAAGGTGACAACGAATCCGGCCTTATGATATCGAAGCAATTCTACAACGGAATTGTGGAGAAACACGGCACGAATTCGAGACAGTCCACCGAAGCTGCAGAGTTCCTGGCCGGGCAATTCTCAACGGACGGCAGCGATGAAATCAGCCGGGACATTGCACGGACGAAGTACGATAATATCACTCGCACAATGGGAGTCACGGACGAGCGACGGATCAAGTACTCTTTGTACATGGCGCAGCTTTACGAACAGCAAGGCCAGTACGCCCAGGCACATACTGTTCTCTCCAGTCTCTGGGCGGGGCTCAATGCCCGTGATATTGACTCCGTGGACATGATGGACAAGAAGGCAAATGTTGCCTTGATATACTATCAATTCTTACGCCGCCAGGGTCGTAACGACGAGGCCGAGGTCATCATGCATGAGTTGGTGTCTGACCTTCAGACGTCCGGTATCCAGTCACCCGAGATGATGCAGCGAGTGCAATTGCTCCGAGCCGAGACTCGTGAGATGCAGATGCACGACCTAGATCGCTCATTGTGCATTCTCATGTGGCAGTATTACAAGGGGACTCACAAGGAACATACCCCAGAGGCACGAAATTTGGCGCTATCGCTCGCCGAGGACATGGCCAAGCCAGTGGCTTCGAATGACCCCAACGCAGTTTCTGGAAACGACAGAAAGCTCATGGTAGAGCTTCTTGATTCCATTGCATCCTCGCCTAGCAACATCTCAGTTCCTACCTTGCTACTTTGTCATAACCTGGCAAGTATATACGTGCGCGATGAGGATTGGACTGGGGCAAGCGAATCTTCCAGAGCCGTTCTTCGACATGTCCACCCCAACGTGGAGCAAGCTGGCTCCCACAAGAAATTCACAACTGAGCTGGCACCTCCCGTCACGGACTTGGCGTTGATCCTTGCTTATTGCCATTTCCGTAAATTCCATCTCGAACAAGCCAGCATCGTCTACGACAATGCGTTTGGCTCCTTAATTGCCTCCGATAGGGTACCTGTCGCGTCTGTCTTGGCAGTTGCGAAGGCCGTGGTTGAGTTTTACGAGACCACATTCCAGTTCCCCCAGGCGTTGGGGTTGTTGCACACGGTTAGCAATTTCCTGACGTCTCGACTTGGTGAGAATGACAAGCACACAATCGACAACATGTATCGTGAAGCTGCGATGGCCAAGCGTCTGGAGATGGACAAGGAAGCGAAGACAACCTACCAGCGAATTTACAAAAACACCCTCAAAGGTGACATCACTGCTCCAGCGGGTATGCAAGCCGCCCTTGCTCTTATTGATCTCTTCGAGAGAGAGAAGCAATGGGGCTCGGCACTGGAGGTTTATCGCCATGTTTGGCCCACAATCGTTGTGCAGGACAACGTGCAACCGAGTGACAGGAGGCAAACTGAAGTGTTGCTTGACCAAATCTACAAGGGCTACATGAATATTCTGGGCACTGATACGAAGGGCTCCAACTTCCCCGAACGCTACAGAGTCTGTTCTGATTATGTCAACACTTGTCGCAATGTGCATGGTCCGACTCATCACAAGACCCTTGAGGCGACTTTGTTGTTCGCCGAGCTCTGCGAGTCGCACGATCCATACACCGATCAAGCCATTGCGTTGTACAAGCAGCCCTTGCAGACGAACGAATGGGTGCCTACAGCTCAAGCCACTCGAAGTTTGGATCAGATGAACCAATCTCTCCCGATCACGTTGAAGCACAAGCTTGCCCAGCTCTACGTTCGAAAGCGAGATTCAACCAGTGAAGCTCGCTCCTTGTATACCGAGGAATTCCAGCTCGGCAAGAAGACGCAGGGTTATTTCTCAAACACCACCTTGGCCTGGCTCCGGGAGCTCGCCTTGGCTCACTCTCGTCAGGCGACACCCACGTCTGTCCAGCAGGGCAACGCTCTTCTTCACAATTACGTGATGGATTGCTTGCATGCCGATGGCGATACCACCTTGATGGCTCAATGGGCGCGTAAAATCGCTGCTATCTATCTTGAGTGTGGCTTCATCGAGGGAGGCAACAATGTCCTTGACGAGCTTCGCCAGCGGGTGGTGTCAGGACCGGAGCTCTCGACCCTACCTTTGAGCGATCGTAAAGACGCAGTCTTTGCGGCCTCGTTCGAAGAGGTTTTCGGTCGCCGAGCCAGTGCTGCGCAGATCATGGAGGAGATCGTTCGTGAGATGCAGACACAGCAGTCGTTCAGCAGAAGTCTGTCTAGCCACGAATTCATTCCAACATTGATCACTGGAGACCATCTTTGTCGTCTCCAGACGGAGCAAAACCGTACCCAGGCAGCGACAGCAACTCGCAACAAACTTTACGAGTACTTCTGCGCCACGCTGTCTGCTATGCCGGTCGCTGATCGAGATGTGATCAAGCAATTCTACAAGCTTTGCGTGAAGGAGGCCCACCACGATGGGTACAAGAAAAAAATTCTCACGACCACGACGAAGATGGTTCGGGACCTTTGCCACTCGTCTCGGTTCCAGGATGCTAGTGATCTTGCGGGCGTACTGCATTCGTTCCTCCATCTCACCGACTCCTTGACTACTCGAGATAACATCATCACCGCCAGCAAACTGTGTCTCTACCTGACCGGCCACCAAGCTACAAAGTGCGACAGCCCGTCAATACAGGCGGAGATGAGTGCCAAATCAAACCTCCTTTTGCAAGAATTGATGACGAACTCCAAGTCCGTGGGAATGGAAATTGTCGATCTTCCATTCCACGAACTGAACGACTTCATCACTTTACTTGGTGAACATGAGATGTTTGATGATCTTGAAGGAGTTCTTACTCAACTCTGGACTTCTCGTATCGTCCAACGCACCTGGACACCCGATGTTGTTGTGTGGATCGGTCGTCGACTGGTCGAGACTCGATTCTGTCGTGGCTCTGTTGACTCGGCCATCCAGCTTTGTCGTGATATTTGCTACAATCTACGGCAGGTGTGGGGGTCTTGCGACCCTGTTACGTTGGAGATGACCAAACTTTTGTCCGCACTATTCACTGCGTCGAACGATCACAAGTCCGCAGCGGCCCTGCATGAAGGCGCTCTTCATGATTTGTTGGCCGACTCGGACGCCAAGGACCATCCACATGCCGCGGATACTGCTTCCCAGCACATGGAACTACTTCGCCGATCTCAGTCTCGTCTTGGGACCGGCCAGGGCAGCTCCAGCAGAAGCTCCAACCACGTTGACCTTCTCACGCAAGTGACCAACCGCTTTGGTTTGAAGGATGCACAGATCCAAGGAGTCGGTAATGCAAATGGCGGCGACCAATTCGGCGTCTGGTCTCGACCACGACGATTCAGCATTGACGTCGACGATCTTGACGATGAGGGACAACCTCACCACAATCACTTGCGCGAGACGAGCGGAGGAAATATGACTCACGGTAGTGGTGCTGCTCGGAGAATCTCAGTGCAAGCACTATGAAAAAGTAGGAAGGAAAGTGAGTACGGTTTTACTGGAGGTGGATCTGATTGTGAAAGAACTCATGTCCACCTATTTGAACATTTGGCGTTGGGGGTGTCGTCTGTGTTTCGATCTATGTAACGGTACAAATTGGAAGATATTTATGAGGAGTTTTGGTATTGAAACTGTCGTGATTAATTGAAATACGAAATAAGACTTATATTGAACCAGACTCCAGTCAGTATTCGACAGATGTTTCGAACAATTTGTATGATGGCCAACCTTGTCAGTGCATACGCTTTGGGAAAAACGTGTTGCCTCCTAAATCAAAGCACCGCTGTTCTGGATCAATTTCTTCCTTAGAAGTGAAGCTAACAGAGACTGACGCCCTCACGAGAATACCAGGCGGACTGAGATCGAGCGTGTCAAAAAGCTGGGGCGAACGACGAGGGCTGCCAGAATTGATCGCGGCGCCACCGAAAAGGCTCTGTGCCATCGGCTGGGCGTGTTCACCAAACACAGGCCTTGAAGACCACGGGGGTTCCTCGATAGACTGCGCGTGCGAGTTGGTTCCCCTATCACTGATCGAGGTGGCTTCTACCTCTTTGCCTAATCACCGTGCAAAGTCATTGGCTTTACTGACCGCGTTGTGGATAGCCTCTCTGCGAACCTGCGAACTCAGCGAGTTCAGGGTTGTGTCGCTCATTTTTCAGTCACTCACACACATGTGAGCGCTCTCCTGGGACAAGAGTTGAACGATGACCTGGATGAGCTCGTTCGTGTCGCGAAAGTTAATGCGGAGAGATCACGGAAGCCTGGTAGACCTTGCCCAACAGGTTCCTCGGTGCTATTAGGTAGACCACAACCTTGCTAGCGGTATGCACGCCCACGCATTGAGTCTTCCAGTACGAAATTACTCCAGCTGAGTTAAGAAGGTAGTACGGACAAGGTGAATATTCACTCTCTTTGGAAAATTGATTGGTCTCTCGCTTTTTCAGGGATCTCTGCCTTTTCACACCCACAAGACATTCCGATGCAGACGTGTACTGCAACAGGGGAGGGGGCCATACCAACGAAACATGAGCGACGACAGGAACTGAAACGTTGGTTTTAAGCTAACGTGCAATAAGGAACAACTTGTGCGGAGGGGGGAACGACCAAGTTCCAATGGAAACGAAACCCGCCGTGTATATGTATACTCAGTCCTCAGCCGGCGCCGCCATCCATGCAAATATAGACACACGAAAACATGAGAAGATAAAGATGAATAGCAAACAGTGAGCCATGAACAGTACAATTGAAGGGTGCATCCCGAACGAGATTCCCTAACAGGGGTTGTGGCCAAAGCATGAAAGCAGTACCCCAATGAGCCAGCTCCCTATCAAGCTGTCAATGCAAAACTGAACCCCATCAGCCCCATGCCCACTACAGCAAAGGCCATGCCCATATTCCGGTGATGAGTTAGCCCTAGACCCTCACTAAACAGCTGCAGCGCAACCGATGTCATGACACCGGCGGTCACGGCAAACATGCCCCCGTAGACACCCCAGGACGGACCGACGGATTCAGATCCCTTGCGGCCCGAGCTCCAGAACCACAAGGCGGCAATACCAGCACCGGCCGGTTGACTGATTCCACCCAAGACACTGGACCAGAACATTGCTTTCCATCGTGAGTTCAGAGCGAGATACAATGGGAGTGCCATGGCAAACCCCTCGACGATGTTGTGAATGAACAGAGCCAAGAAAACAGTGAGCCCAAGTTTGGGACTCGCGTGATTGGTCGCAAAGGTAATGAAGCCCTCGGGAAGTTTGTGCAACGCAATGGCGAGAGAGGTCTGGAGGCCAATCGAGAGGAAGGCATTCTGAGGCACATGGTGATGGTGAATAGGATCTGCTTTGGAGGTACCTTCTCCGGTATCATCGTGTTCGTGCTGATCATGGCACTCTTGACACTCGTGATGATGTTCATGAGAGCTATGGTCGTCCGAGATTTTGTGTGCGTCTGGAACGTGCTCTGCGATCGGTCTCTGAGTATGTGAAGAGGACGAGGAAGTCGGTGTATGCGTGGTAATTAAGCCGGAATCAACGACACCCAGGTGCTCCTCGTCCGGGGTTGCGAGCGCTGAAATCAAATTAGTGTTATCTGCAATGGGACGTGTCGAGTCTAGTTGACCGTCAAGACTGTGCCGCGATCCGAGTAATTCTAGGCGAGGTTCAAAGTCCCCATGGCCAGACGGCAGCGGCGTGGGAGTCGGAACAAGGACTTTTGTGCATTCTTGCCCGCACGTTTGAGAGAAGCCATAACAGGGGCCATTTTCGTCGCATCGATGTTTCACGCCGCCCATCAGGGAACTGATGCGCCGGGAGATGGACGCTCTGAGGGAACCCTGTCGTTTCGGGCTCGAGACACCAGGGATCTGCGGAGTGACTTGTGACGTCGTTTTGGAACAATGCAACCCAGCAGGGCGCAGTAGGGGGGTCTGCTCATGGGCGCTCTGGGCGCTATGGGTGTGAGGGTGATTTGACGCATCGTCGCAATCTTGCATTTGTTCACCGCGCTCAGGGTCATCTTCCGGCCCGTCATGGGTGTGGGCGCAATCGACGACATGCGACGGGATGAAACGATGTAGAAAGCCGGAGGCTATGCGGATGACCACCACACCCGCAATGAACAAGCCGGTCAGGATGTAGGCGGATGCAGAAGAGGAATGGCCCGCTCGTGTCAAGTACTCTTTGGACGTGGGCAGCATACTATACAAGGACGTAAAGAGCTATCAATGACGATTAGACATGTGGGCCATTGTCCAGAGTGCAAAGAGTCCAATCACCATATCGTAGACTTACCATGACACCAGCACTCAGACATAGTGAAGCGGACAAGAAGTTGTTGCTGTTCGCAATCTGAAACTTCTTGTCCCGGGTAATGTGGCGTACGATGATATCGACACAGATGATCGCCGAGCCGAGTACACAGGCTGCAGGTAGATTGGAATTAGTGAAGCTGCGCAGTAAACCGCTTTTGGAGAGACTCATGGAGCTTACCGACGCCTGAGACGGCGCTCATGACCCATCCTCGAACATCGTTGGCGGCCATGGCGACTGAGCTACGGGCGCAGACTCGGACTCCAAAAGTGATGTCAATCGGGTGCCGCGGCGGAGGAAGAGCGGGCGCCAGCCACGGGCGGTGAACCAGTCAACTGGTCAACTGGTCAGTGAACGGGGCCCGACGGCAACCGAGAGAGTTTCCGAAAGCAGCGAGCGGTCGAGACTCGAGAAGAGAATGAAGTCGCCGGGCTCGGTTTGACGACTGTCTTTCCTCGTCTTCAACTCATCACCGCAATTCTGTAACTTGGAATGAGAAGAGAATGAAGAGTAAGAGGGAAGAAAAAAGGACGTGAGTTACCAGCGGGAGGTCAAGCGGTATACGCGAAGACTATGTTTCCCCCCGCTTCGACGAAACAAGTGCAGCTGCAGCTGCAGCTGCAGCAGCAGAGCTTTCTCGAGCACCCAAGGTCCTCACGCGGTGATTTGACGATGCTCCGATGGCAACGGCCCCCCTGTGTCGTCGATCGCCTCGCAGTAGTAGTACAGTGCATGGCGACAAATGATGCTATGGCTCGACCACCTGCCGCAGCTCTGTGGCGCTGCCGACTGCAGAACTCATCCAAGGCCTCGGGGTCTGCAGGCTTGGTCGAAGCTGACCAGGCTCTCGCTTGGTATGATAGGAGTGCTAGCTGCTAGTATGAGTCTGCACGTATGACTCCGAGTTCTTTGAAGCTCACAATTGGTAGCACTTGGAGCCCTGGTAAACCAGAACCTAGTACATTCATCCACATGGACCGAAAATTAGATTCGGACTGCTGGCAAGCTTAGGGCTGGCAGTTTTGAATGACACCGAACCCACTACTGACCTAGTTATTGATCAAGCATTGACCACAGAAAGGGCTGACAAGGTCTATACAAAGAACGAGTCAACCCACAGGAAAAAAGCACAAAAGCCCTTGGGGTCTAGGCTGCCGGTGTCTCAATTGATGGAATGCTGCTACAGTAGGGGCAGCTGCACACAATGTAAGAGAGGGATGAGGAGTGAGATTGCTGCTGGGGAGAGATTCTCTCTAAGCCATGGATTGCGGTGCGTGTGCGGCAGAATCACATGCCATACAAACATCAATCAATGCTCGAAACACCGCTGTAGCCTTGGGAGCATCTACTATACATGTGTGATCAGCTGTTTCGAAAGATGAGGTCCCTTGGTCCTTGCCCGGTATGCATTATGCCACCCCAGCGAAGGGACGGGGGTTTCGAAAAACACAATGTGCCACTTGCGGATGGTCAAAACATCTCAATTCATGTTGCAACAACCAATGCATGAGTACACGCCACACGGAGAACGTTATCTCTCGCGGGCCCGCGGCATTGAACCCGTCGGCGCGAGCGGCGCGATCGGCGCGGTAGGCGATCGCGGCGATGGGCGACGGCGCGAGGGGACCGTGAGGGCAGATAGGATCAACTTGATCGGGCACCAGGCGCATTAAGATCCAAGCTCTGGTGTCAGACACAATTTCGCTCAAAAGTCTCACTGTCGCAAAGTTGCTTTGCAATGCCATAGGTCATCCATCCACCGTACCGGACCTCTCCACAAATTACACAATCTACTGTCTTGCAAAGATGGACGAAGCACTTCGACCGGCAATGACCGCGCCAGCATCAGCAGAGAACATGCTACTAGCAGTCGTTGGAGCTCACCTTTCTGGGTTTCCATTGAACAGGGACTTGCTTTCTCGAGGGGCGACTCTCGACCTCGTTACGAAGACTGCAAAATGCTACAAGTTATACGCGTTGCCGACACAACGAGCTGTGCCTAAGCCCGGGTTGCAACGGGTCGCCGAGGGTGGAGACTCAATCGAAGTGGAAGTATGGAGGATGCCGTCGAGTCTCATGGGAAGTTTCCTGAGCACTGTCGCATCGCCCTTGGGAATTGGCTCCATCGAGATGATCGATGGGCGATGGGTGCATGGATTTATCTGCGAGCCCATCGGCTTTACCAATGCGGTAGACATTACCGCATTTGAAGGGTGGCGGCCCTATATTCAGTCTTTGTCTACTTCTGGGTGTAATACGTGATGGTTGGATGGACATATCGATGAAGCGAATCTCCAGAAAGCTTTTTGCGCCGCCGCCATGGACTGTGAAAAACCGACAAGTCCCTAGCGATCGCGACTGGAAGACGTATCACCCGTTTCCCAAGTCCCGAGGCGCCAGGACGCAGGAGAAGGAGAAGTCATAGTGAATGAACCAGATGAATGAACCACCGTGCTAGATCTGATGTTCATCGACCTGGTACATGGAGATGCCATGGTTGGAAAAAAGAAGACCTGGCCAATGTGTCCCGTCACCATTGTCTCATCGTTCAAAATTACTGCCCGAGTGGGCATACTTTTACCTGGTAGACTTCCCTTCAAATCATTCACCAAAGCTGACACATATGTAACGGATTGATGTCAGACTATTCCTGTCGTCGCCACGGATAATCGTATATACGTGGTGCGGACAGATCAAAGTCTGCATTTAGATACCTCGCCGGGAATGCACAGTAAGAGATATGTGGACGTCATTGAGTTCCTTCCAATTCAGGCCCAACAGTAAGATCCACCGAGGCTAGATCACCAATCTCTTCATCGAGCTTCCGAAGGGCTTCACGGGCAAATGGTATGGCTGAAGCCCAGACCTGCAAATTCCAGCGAAGCCTCTCCAAATGATTGAGATAATCTGACTGCTCATCGGCGTCTCCGCTAGTCAGCCAGAGCAGTCCAGCCAGAGATCCTACGAGAGCTACCTGTGATGCGGCAGCGAAGCCCCAGAATGACTGCAAGTGCTCTAGTTGAAAAGCCGCAATCAGATTGACCGCAGATGCTAGGCGCGCTCGGGCGGCTCCCCGAATGGCCGCAATCAGACTAGGAGAGTCGTCCGGTGTGAGAATTCGAAGTAATGCGCGATGAATTGTAAGCTCTGCGGCCGCATGGGACAAATGCAGTGCTCCATTGGTCGATAGCTTTAGAGAGGGTGTGGAGTCCAGCTGAAGACCCGGGGGCAGTGTTGCGTGCCAGGCTCGTAGTTGTAACGCAAGAGGCTTTGCTAGCTCAAGTGCTCCTGATGCTCCAATTCGGTCAAGCAGACCTCCCTTTCGCGTTGCTCCGGTTGAGCAAAAAGTCGCTGTGATGCGGCTGAAGATCTTGCTCAATTCAATCAACTGGAGGAAGGCATCCCGGCCTGTAGCACCGTCGACAACACCGGTTTCGTCATCTTCAGCTCTGGCTTCGGGGAAATCACGAAGAGTACATGGGCGCAGCACCCAGTCGCTCGTCTCATCGTCTCCGTCAATCTCCATTGGCAGAAGCGAAGGTCGACCATGTACTAGAGTGCCCCATTTATCCTGTACGAACAAGGCCCAGGCTAACCGCCGTCTCAGACTTTTCTCCCACTCGGGTATTGTCCAGTCCTCACAGTCGACATGAATGCCCAGGGTGTGTCCCATGGAGATCAGTTGGGCCGGAAGTGCATCGATACTGGAGGCATCTCTCCGCTGTAGTAGAAGCAAGCCCGCCTGCAGGGTCGAGATCTTGGGTCGCCTCCGTGCATCGTCTATTGTTCGCATGGCTAGTCTTTCCAGCCGCCCTGCGTCCGGTACCTGGGTCAAGTTGGCCAGCTGTCTGTCAAAAAACCTCCACTCCAATGCGAGCAGGTAGACTGAGGCAAGCAACGGCGGAGAAAAGTTGCGATATGACTGCGCGTATTTCTCCAAGAATACGCTTTTGTCCAGGATGGGGAATGTCCTGTGTACAATATGGAAGTAAAGATTCACTAGACTCTGCCCCAGCGGACGGATGCAATTTTCGATCTGATCAAGATCTGCCCAGTACTGCGACTGCGAGATGGTGTCATCGTCGGGATGCGTCAGAAATGCGATGTTCTGGCCAACGCTTCGCGGACATGATCTCGCTGGGCCGCCAGTGGAGACAGCGGGCCGCTTCAAATTGAGTAGAGCAGGTTCATGATAGCTTGCGGGTCCAATATATTCTGTATATCGATACAGATCGAGACCTAGCGTGCCATTCAATAGAGAATTGGCAAAATCAAATCGGGAATGGCTCCTAGGGGATTCAACGGATGATGCTGGTGTAGGTGACAGATCATTCAGCGAAAATCTGCTCCAGTCACTTCAGCTTCTATCCTCGACTGCATCTTGAGGCCAAATGTGCATACCTGGGTAGCCCCTCGGCGACTTCTCCATTGGTCCGTGTTCGTGGCTGTGGGCCATTGAGAAACGTGCATTCTGTATGATGCAGCTCGCAAGAGGTACAATTGTCTTTGCCTGCATCTCGAACACATCGTGACTTGCGTTGGCGACAACGATCACAGGGGCGCCGCACGAGATCTCTGCGCGATCGTGAAGCCATCTACTTCACCAGAGACATGTGAATGTGTGACAACACAGATCAAGCTAGGTGGAGACTGACGGGGCCCTTGTATCATATTCCTGGCTTCTGTGACGAGTGTGCTGCGTCTTTGATGCACAGACATAGCAGTGCCGAGTCGAGCCGGCTCTCAACATGGGAGCTAAGGGTCGAGAACCAGTGGATCCCCACCCCATAATTTATTAGCTAGTGACGGAGTCTGGTCTACGTCGATTGGCTTCGGGCGTTGTAAGTCAACGACGCACACCGCCCGCAGGATGATGAGCTTCCGGTTGTTTACGCCTAAGCGGCCAACAGAGGCAGAATCTGTGAGGTGATGACGAGTCATCCTAAGTCTTCAGGCTGCAATCCTGCGAGTCAGGAGTTCAACTATGCCTTTGTCAAAATACGGAGCACTCCATTCCAGACACCAGAAGGAGAAACGACGCAAGATTGCGCTCCGTCCACCTGGCAATGGGCGTCGGACACTGCATTGGGAAAGTCGCCATTTCGGAAAGTCTGCACTCATTGACTCAGACCCGACATAATTGGGTGTGGCCTCATACAGTGGAGACAATATGGAGTGCGATAGAGCATGCTCCTTCAACACTCCTCGAGCAACTTGCAATACCAAGATTATGGAAGGTTTAAGTCGTTGTCATGGATGTTTGTGACTTCTTCGTTGATCATTCTTGCATGGAATCTGACTTCAAATCAAGTCTGCATCTCTTCGAATCTGAACCATGATTCTTGAACTCTTATCCAATGTTGTCCCGTGGACTCTTGTTGCCATCATTGTTGGTCTATACTATTTGAATCCACATCAAGAAATTGTCTTTCCAGTTGTCAACGCCTACGCCGGGGACATTTTCCGTCGAAAGGCATACCGTGAGTACAAGACGAACGCCAAACGATTGATTGCTGAGGGTCTTGCCATGTACAATGGACCAATCTCTCCGCTCGTGCCTCATGGGGTGAAGATCGTTCTGCCCTCGGCTTTCAGTGATTGGATCAAGACAAATAGGGACCTCGACCACCAGGAGCTGATCAAAGAAGAATACTTTGCGCATCTTCCCGGGTTTGAACCTTCATATGCAGTTCACAGTCCCGATGGATTGCTGATTGACTTGTTGCGGACCAAACTCTCCCAAAATGAGGAAACATTACCAACACTTGACCAGCAAGTCGTGGCCGCATTGCAGCATCACTGGGTTGACAGTGATTCCTGGCACCAGATCAGTTGGGAGAGGGACACCACTGGAATCATTTCATGGGCAGCAGCCTCGGTGTTTGTTGGACCCGAGAAAGCCAGCGACCCAGAATGGCAGATGCTCTCTCAGGCGTATGTTCGAGAACTTTTCAGCGCAGTGAACGAACTCCGTACGTGGCGACCATCTCTACGGTCCGTCGTGCAATGGTTCTTGCCCCATACCTCCGCATGTCGGGCTCTCGTGAGAAAGGCTCGGGTGATGATTGATGAAGTGGTCAAAAGAAGGGCCGAGGAAAGTGATTTGGCACAACGTCAAGGACGGACAGCACGACGCTACAACGATGTTCTTTCCTGGACTTCTCACATGCCCAGCAACAAGCTCCATCTTGGTGACATCCAACTCGCTCTGGCAATGGCAGCACTCTTTACCACGAACGAAGCGCTGAGACAGACACTCATTGACCTTGCCGAACACCCCGAGCTTGTCGCGCCCTTGCGACGAGAGATCGAAGAGTCGATTTCACGTCATGGGTTGTGTCAGGCTGCGTTACAGAAGATGGACTTGCTGGACAGCGTGATGAAGGAGTCTCAACGCCAGACCTCTGGCCTAGGTAAAGATCCCGGACCATGATACCATGATCAGCTAGCCATGAAGCCTCACTGAACAATTTACCTAGTTGGTTTGGAACGGAAAGCCATCCGCGACACCACACTTCCGGATGGGACGTTGATACCTAAAGGGTCTCATATCATGGTTGACTCGAGCGATATGAGGAACCCAGAGGTTCACGATCATCCGGATGTGTACGATGGGTATCGATTTGTGAAGCGGCGTCAAGCGGGAGAGAAAGCGAGTCAATTTGTGCAAGCAAGTCGAGAGCACAAGACCTTTGGGGGTGGTCGGCACATTTGCCCCGGCCGCTTCTTCGCTAACGCTGAGCTGAAGATATGCTTAGCCCACATCCTTCTGGATTACGATGTTCGCTTAAAGGAGGGTTACTGTTCCAAGCCCATGTCATTTGGGGTTTATGCCGGCGTCGATCCCGTTGCGGAGTTCGAGGTTCGCCGGAGAAGTGGCTCACACTGCCGTCCATTCTAGGCATTTCTGCATTGTTCGCCTACTGAAACGTCTTTCGGTACTTTCAGAAGCATTGAAATCGAAATAGTCCATAGTTGCTGACTACGCGGTTACCTCTGAGCGGGACTCTTGTGATCATTGAATAACTCCTCACCGTTCAAGATATGGTATCAAATACGTGGACTCTGCGACTCGATGAGAGTAGTATGGGCTTGGGTGTGCCAAGGCGTCCTCTACACCAGGTAGGCGCTCTTCGCAAGTACTGAAGCTATAGCTGGCTGAGATTCTTCTACAGAGGCCCGATTGCACGCGGTGAACTCAAAGGAGAGGCTCAAAGGAGAGTCTCACGTGCCAATCTTTTAGCTGAATTACAAGGGACACGAAGTTGTAGCTTGTTGCATAGTTGAACTGGGGCTACATTGCCCTCAGGGACGGAAGCATCTCACGCCTGCGCGATTTCATTATTAGTCATGGCTACAAATAGATTGAACCAGACTCTCAAGACCTATATACAGCTTACAGTGCCCTGGAATTGCAGGATAAGACATTGCATCGAAAATCCGAGGTAATGCCGACCAACACTTGTCACTCGAGTGGCGACAACATGGGCTGGAAATTTCCATGCTATCCTGTTCTACTAAGCCTCGAAGTTAGAATAGCACCGGAATAGGCCAGTCAAAACGCACCGTCTTCAGCCCTACTAGTGTCGAGGAACGGCGTCTTCTCCAACGGAGTGAATGAATGGCCAGCTCCACCAAGCTCCATCAGAAAGAGTCAACTAAGCGTCTTGCCAGGGACGAGGGCGGCTACGTGGATCTGTCCCGTCGAGTGGACCGCCAAGGAGATCGAGATATCATCAGGAACAGTAGTCAACGTACTAGGTAGTCTGGAAGGAATCGTGACTAACCACGGAGAATGGCCGGTATCATGGCCTAGAGCTTTCTTTTCACATCGAGCGATTGCGCCTATTACATCAGAAGCATCCAATCCGGACCAATTATTCTGGTTAGGCCCGACCATCAGATCGGAGATCGGTCGGCGTGCCTCGGGGCAAACTCGGAAATGCCGAGACTTCGCCGAAGGACCTGTGGTTCGTGTTGTTTGGCAGATATCAAGAATGGCAAAGTACCATGAAAATTTTTCCTGTTCTTGGTGAGTAATATCAAGCAAATATAGAAACTTTTCTCAGCTTTATAAGTCCGTCCTGCACCGCTGCCCTGTACCTTTTGCATTCCTGTTTTCCCGAGCCTGACCACTCTATAACTTTATACCTCCTCTCGCCTTCCCCTTTCCTATCTACCAGGCCGGTGGACTCTACATCCAAAATGATCAAGTCGGCATCCTCTTCTACTTCAGAGTTGAGCTCGTCTCAAGAACATCCGCAACTTCAGATGTTCGTACGATTGCGGAAGCATATGAACAATGTCCAAAAGAAGTGGGGCCCTCTCATGGCTGCCAAAATCGATTTGGACGACGAATACAATTTCCCTCAGGGCCCATATGCTGGCCAAGGCATTCCTCAGAAGAAAGTCAAGCATTGGTGAGTTTCCCGGATGCGATAGTATTCTTTGGGTCATACCGCAAACAAATCTCTTACTGGTCTCAACGTGAAATAGATTATGCAAATTGAAAACGAAGGACCAACCTTCCAATCCAACGCTTCACGAATCCCATGCATCACGACTTTTGAAACCCCTCTTACTATCCTAATACGAATCCACCATATACGGTCGAGATGCAAGACGATAGAAAATATTTTTTCACACTATCATGATATCCCATCATCCATCATCTGTTAATTGCTCTCAAGCTGATCTCCATGACTTTTTTTGTCCTCCACTGATTTGTCGAACCCTAATGTCTCATCGAATATACATTTTGAACTTTCTCTTCTTGAAGAAACAACAGACCCTGTAGTCAGTATCTGTGATGGACCTGTTTCTTCAATACAACCTAATACTATTCATACCACAACCTTTTTCGTACTAGGCAGTGTAACTGTCAGAGGGGTGGTCCGTGTATACGTAAAAATGCACTTTCATAGGTTATCCCGGTAGATATTGAGGTAATCTCCAGCTTGTTCTAGGTCAGTGGATAGATTCTAGTCAAATTGAACTCGCGCTGTATCGATTCCATGGATAAGCTGTTCCAGTAAGGTGGACGGCACCCAGGACCTGGGTAATCCATCCATGTCCTCAATCAACCTCATGAAGTCAGACAAATTTCAGCGGTGTATAGGTTCATGTGATAAGTATGAGATCGTACCTAGGGCTGCTTGAGTCTACTCATTATCACTACATACATAGAGATCGTTCGCCAGTATAAACAGATATGTGCAAAAGCTTCCAAATAAACATCCCGCCAGGCAGAGTATTCTAGCATCTCCATCTTGCAAAACGGCAGCCTCTATGACCTCGAATGAACAAGTCGGCCTCCGACCCAAACTGCCTTGACATTGCGGTCATCACCACTCCAGACCCATTTGTGAATCTTCTCTTCCCAGGTCTCCGTCCCGAAAAGATCCACATTACCCACCGGCCCGGACTTGATGATACTGCAAACACGGTTGGTCTGTTGGGAAAGCGGACTTTCCGTGACATCTTGCACGCTTCCAAGCTCAATGAGCTGTGCATCCCAGATCATGCCCTCATCAAAGCCGCCCAAATCGGCGGCCATGTCGACCACGGCTGCTCCGCCGCGAGTGGCCAGGTAAAGACTTTCCTCCACGCTCAGTTTCTCGCGGTCCAACGACGATTTCTTGTCGGCGTGGCCATTCTCTTGCACCTGCTCGGTCTTGCTTTGCTTGAATGAAGCCGTGTGTCCCAGCAATCGGGATACCAGACAGGCCTGGCGGACGGCTTCCAATATGCTGGGGCTATAGCCACCACTGACATCGGTGCCCAGTCCGACCTTGATGCCGTCGTCGAGGAATGTACGGACAGGAGCAATGCCGGAGCCCAAAGCCGAGTTCGATGCCGGACAGTGTGAGATTTTGGCGTCCCGTTGTCGAACGAGCTGCCGCTCTTCGGGGGTGAGATGCACCGCATGCGCGAGAATAGTCCGCTTGGTGAGCAAGTCGTATCTGTCGTAGACTGCAGCATAGCTATCGGCCTCAGGGAACAATTCCTTGACCAAGGCAATTTCATTTGTGTTCTCAGAGATGTGCGTCTGGATGTGTAAAGGCGGGTTGAATTCAGCGGCCATTTTTCCAAGGCCCTCTAATGCAGCTCGGGTGCATGTGGGCGCGAATCGCGGTGTGAGAATGGGCTTCACCAAGACCCCCTTGGGATCTAGGCGATGTATGTAGTCGATGGTCGATCTACTGGCACTCAAGGAGTCCTCGGCTGAAATGTCCTTGTAATAAGAGGGGCAAAAGTCTGGATTATCCATGCAGACACGCCCGATGAACGCCCGTTGTCCTCGTGAATGACAGAGTGCTGCAAGGGCATTTGTTGCGGGGACGTGGATGGTGGCAAAATAGGATGCACACGTTGTTCCATGAGATAGCGTACGCGCCACGACTTGATCATAGATTCGCAACGCAGATGCTGGTGTACTCTCCGGTAGGGTGTTTTTCCCTCGGAGTTGGTCCACCTGAAGGCCAAATTTGGACTCTACCGGGAACGTGTACGTTTCTAGCCAATCTAGCAGTGTGGATGAACCGAACAATCCCACGTTAGGAAATTGAGGGGCGTGAATGTGTGTATCTTTGTAGACTGTCAGATGACCCAAAATGATAGAGATGGAAGGGAAATACCGGGAGGCGTACCTATAAATCCAGGGAAGAAGAACTCATTTCGCTCCTCGCTTGCGCGCACAATCTTGACTTTGATCTCTTCTACATGAAAGCCATTCGTGGTCGAGGCATCCACATCAATCCAGTTCATTCGACTCATCAGAGCTCTGAATCCTTGATCATCGTGGGCTTGCCAGTCCGAACCTTTGATACGACCATCTGCCGTAGACACCCACAGTGCGCCACGATTGCGAACAAGTTCTGTACGTGGGCTGGTGCTCGACTCGGGGAGACACGATGTTTGAATGAATGTGCCTCTGTAGACTGTGTAGACGTACGGTTGTGCCATCTTCTGAGATTCAGCCAAGCACGCCGAAGGCTCGTGCAAAGATTCCCGGTGGTTGGCTTTTTTCTCTCTCCAGAGAATTTGGGCAAAGCACTGATAGGACGGCTTTATCTTCGATTAATTGTAAGTCATGCAGGACAAGGTAGATTTTTTGAAGGTGTCTAGCGGCGACTGGACTCACTGTTATACTTTTCCCCCACTTCCCCTGAGAGACGTAAAACCTGACGCCGTGGGGTTTCCAGAAGGGCAGTTCCACCCTGCTCTGCTACGGCAAGCGGAGTCTTAGCGGGTTAGGCGGGTTGCAACTTGATGCACGACTATGGGGTATGAGTTTAAATGGATCCAGCCAGTAGTGGAAGTCGCCGCGATGGAATTGAGGACCCGGTGGAGGATCAGCGCCTTGCTCGACTTGACAGGAGGTGGTGGGTGACAATCTTTCTCTGGGAGATCGAAATCCATTTGACAACGCTTTGTCTCGCATTCAGGATTGGATATCTTTCCTGTTCGGTGCTCGGCTGCTTCCGAGGCTGTTTGGAACTTACGGGATTTCACCAGAATCTTAGAAAATCAGGGCACGGTTCGAGACGTTTGTGTGCGGGTGAGTGCGGATGAACGGTATTTTCGAGGTATTGTACGGTAAGAGGGGCATCGATAAGCGCCAAAGTTACGACTCACGGGCTGACAGAGCTGAGAGCCCTGCTTCCAGAAGTCAACGATGGAAGAATAGAGCCGTGGCCACGTGCAGCCCTTCGGATGGCCTCTGGAATAATACTCGGGGCAAACCTTAGCTATGTTGAGTCGTGGTATACTATGCAATATGCATGCTCTTTAGGAACTACCGGCCTGTTCCGTTGTAGTGCTTCCGTCTCACCCGCCAGCTCACTACTACATCAATATAGTACATAGTCACTACATCCATAGTACATGAGTTACTCATAGTAGGTAGTTACTAGCTAAGCTACCTATGATCACTAATTAAATGCCCCCCGTTTGTCTCGCTCGATAGGTAGTCGATTGTGCTGTCTCGAGTCTTCAATTTGAAGACTTGCTTAGACTTTTTATACCCGCCGATCTTGATCTTTCAAGTTGGTAAATCTCCAGAATGGCATTGATTGCGTTTCATGCTCGAACATATAAGGATGTGGTGGGAGTAGGGTAAGCTCTGTTTGGTGTCACTGTCTACTTTCAGTGTCTACTAACTTAGTCTAGTAGTCTACATCTGAAACATGCAGAGAAACACCCCGTGGCTCACGGCGGACGTATTTTTTGCTTTATGTGTTATCATTGATATCTATGATGGCTTCGGATACCATTTCCAGTACTGCTAGGTAGCACGACTTTTCACCCACCAAAGACATTGTCGCCGTGACTGGGAGCTGCCAGGTTCGCATACGGTGGAATCAACAGCTTGTCCGCTGAACAACAAAATCAAGCATCATCGCCAGCAGCACCGGTTTCAGGGGCAGAACAGCACAGCCATTCTTATGAACTCGTTTATTCGTGAGACTCTCGAAAGTAAGAGGCGGAAACTTGAAAGCTGTGCTAACATGTGATCATCGTAGGCTGGAATACAGATCTCACAGAAAGGTGTCCCAGCTAGTAACTAGATCATAGCTGGCCGTTGCCGTAGAAACAATCGCCCCGCTTCAAACGCCCAGATAAGATGATCGCAAGCTGATAATCATGCAAGAACCGGAAGATGATCAGACGTCACAAACGAGCAGAAAGTCTCTCTTGTGCAAGATCGAAGTCGACATATCTGAAACAAGAGTTGTCCTACTCACCTTCTTCTTATGGTCATTCTCGCAAGCTAAAGTTCCTTCATCTCGAACTCTACCCACCCTCTTTAACCTGGGCGCAGAAGCCCAGGGGCCCAGGCATTCCAACGGTCCCAGTCCGAATCGTGCCAGGATGCTTGCACAAAAACCATCCCTGCGCTTCATTGCACTCGGCTTGATGCTGAGTCTAGGCACCTTGGCCATCCTTCTCCTGCATATTCGATCCACACAGGATCGGAAATCCAAATATATCCTGAAAACCTCATCATCGGGATTAAACAGTCAATCACATTGCGAGCAAACGTCACAGACGCCGTCTTCCACGGAGAATGACACTTGGGAGTTTAGCACAAAGCGCGATGCCTTGAATCATGGCCTTTCCGATGAGCAGTGTCAGCGGGCGTTTCCGAAATTATTTGTGGAGATCGAAAAGTCAGCGGCCCTGAAGAAAGCCTACTCGCCGATCACTTTTGACAACTTAGACTCGAGGGAAGTAGAGGACGGCATGGTTCGCGCGATGATCGTCCAAGGGCAGGTACGTATGCAACCAAAAGCCGTGGCATTATCGTGAGAACGCAATCAATATCGTCTGACCCGATCTTCTTCTCTAGCTGTATATCATCGAGTACGCCTCGATGCCTGTGACGGCTACACGAGCACGCGCTACACTTCATTCACTCCACCGTGCCTTAATGGCCGATCCAAATCGACACATGCTCCCCAACATCGAATTCATCTTGACGAGCGAGGACTTTGCCACTGAACCGACAGGTCGTGGACCTATCTGGGCCTATTCCAAGCGCGAGGCCGATGACGCTGTCTGGTTAATGCCAGATTTTGGGTACTGGGCCTGGCCAGAGGTGCGAATCGGACCCTACCACGAGATCCAACGGCGCATCGCTGCCATCGACGATGGAGAGATTCATCCTGATGGCACTGTCACACCAGGTTTGAAGTTTGCCGAGAAGAAGAAACAGCTTGTTTGGCGCGGCAGCCTTGCGACAAACCCGGCCGTTCGCGGCAGGCTGCTCAAGTCCACGCAAGGCAAAAGCTGGGCGAGCGTCCGAGTGATTGACTGGGATGACGCGAACGATATTCGCTTCAATCTGCTGCCTATTGAAGATCACTGTCGCTACATGTTTCTTGCCCACACGGAAGGCCGCAGTTTCTCTGGTCGGGGCAAGTATCTACTCAACTGTCGCTCCGTCGTGATCTCCCATCCTCTCATTTGGCGCGAGGCACACCACGCCGCGCTGGTCGCCACCGGCCCCGATGCCAATTTTGTGGAAGTCAGCCAAGATTTCTCGGACCTGTCGCGCAAGTTAGACTACTTGATTGATAACCCTCAAGTTGCGGAGCGTATTGCCGAGAATGCGGTACGCACATTCCGTGATCGATACCTGACACCTGCAGCAGAGTCCTGTTACTGGAGGCGTCTGATTCGACAGTATGGATCTGTCTTGGACTTCGAGCCCAACTTACATGCTGCGGGTCGAGATGGAAAATTGACGGCGCGTGGTACACCTTTCGAGACGTGGTCCTTAATGCATTGACTGAGGAGGGGGTTCACGAACATGTTGCATGACTAGCGGTGCTTTTTCTTCTCAACGATACATGATGATGTTATGACACTATCGGATGTAGATCATTGTAAATTCCCATCGTTGACATTTATCTTCCATTCCACTCACTCGAGCCATCCTCTGGGCGCTGGAGTCACCGGTATAAGGTACACATGACAAAAGTGAAGACAGCGGTGTAGGCGGAAGATCACTCCTTCATGGAGCCTTGATTCACTCTGTTGTCTGAACCCAAGTGAGCATTAGTAGATTAAAGCACACATTCAAGGTATGAGACCATGAAAGTACCCTACTCATGGAATCATGGTTATAAGACAGCAGCCGCTACCCAGAACCACCTGCATAGTAAATCGTCTGAGACGCACGTACTTTGACCGATATCTGTACATAGCAGGCTGGTTACAGTGAATGTGCAAGAGGCTATGGGCATGTAGCGAAGATCAGACAAAGCGCCCAAAAAGATATTGGAGGTAGGTGAATACAAACTCATGAGCCTCACGGATCGAAGCTAAGGTACGCTCGTGTCGGGATGCTCTTATCGGCCGTAATGTAGTGATAGACTCGAGAGTGAAACGACCTGGTGAAGGAAGTTCATAAGAGCCAGCGGGACTTGGTCAAGTGATCGACCTCGGAATGATCTTAAAGTTTCATTTAACGAGGTTTGCCGTCAATTCATGAAAATCATCTCCCTGTTCATTGGTATCTCAGTTTCTCGTTGATTTTGTATTCCCAATTGGGACAAACTGGTCCCAGCTGGAGATGGACGCGGGGCACTCTTCATTGGTCAAAAAGGTGGACGATTCTCCACTTGGCACTCGAGAAGAGAAAAAAAATGCATGGGTTTCCCCGTCCGGCGAAAGCGAAAGAGTCATCTAAAAAGAGGAGCCGGTTTCCGAGCTGACTGGACTATCAAGACTGTCGTCGGAGGGCAGCTGGCCAGCATTCTCCCCGATGATGCACCATGAGCAAGCGCTCTTTCGAGGAGACCAGGGCCGGTCAGCCATCTGAGGCCGATCACAATGGCTTAATGCCCATTCACGACTTACTTTCGCCCGATGAACAGGAGCGCGATCCGACTCCACCCGCGGGTCAGACCAAGAAGGCCCGGAACTTCATAGCGACCGTGGTGAGTATTCTAGACTGTCGAGCCCAGACGATATAGCTGGGCAATGTGATCAAGTCGCAATCAATTTTGCGCTAATGAACATGTTAGGCTTGCGAGACGTGTCGCCTCAAAAAGACACGATGTGACGAGTCCCGACCGAAGTGTGGACTCTGCAAGTCCCTCGGACTGGACTGCGTCTACAATGAACGCAAATCGTCCAAGTAGGAAGCCTTGCAACTCGAATGACCGCCGTCTATGTGTACTTGCTCAAGGCTGACAGCTCATCAATGCAGACGGGACCAGTCACTCACAATGATCATGAGCACGCTTCATCGATTAGAAATGAAACTGGAGAATATCCCATCCTCGATTCTGAGCAATCTGCAATCTCTAGAGGGGCATCTTGATCAGTCTAATGATCGATCTCATGGAGCGCATCCATCTCCTGCGCGTCGAGAAAGCGGCCGACAGATGGCGATGGTGCCTGCCTCTGCCACTCCAGGCTTCACTCCCGCGGCGCCTGATGAGGATGATTTTCACGCGGAGCATCAACATGACACTGCCCCAGACTCATCGGGGCGGATCTCTATCTCCTTCAGTCAGCATGGTGTTATTTTGTGGCCAGGTGCACGGTCAATACTGCCTGACAAGCTGCTCTCGGCGTATGAATTACTGGGCCAGAACTACGTGATCGAGCTGGAATCGACGCGACCTCCTCTGCCCATGTTCATCAGTCCCTTCCCCTTGCACTCAGGGGAGCGTTGGCTCGAACTTCTGCCGCTGTCGTTGATCAAAGGCTTAGCGGATGCCTTCTTTGCCGTGTTCAATCCGTCCACTCCGATCATGGACAAGGCGTTCTTTTTCTCTTTCACCTTGGGGGCCGCCATTGAGAGTGGGTTTGGCTATACCATGGAGAGCTGCCTTGTCTTGAATGTGCTAGCTCTTGGATGTCTGGGAGTTCTAGCGTATCAAGAGGGTAATTACCCACTCTTGGGCACCCAGCGTCATCGCTTTGAACCCCCCGAATGGATGAATGTCGTCTACGAGGAACAGCCTGGTCTGCGATTCTTCAACGAAGCTCGTCGTCGTATTGGCTTTTTGATGTGCAGCAATGATATCCAGAGTTGCCAGTTCTTTCTCCTGTCCTCGTAAGCCGCAGCAACTGCCGCCAGCGCCTCAAGCCATTTGATCGAAACGATGCTAATGAATCTGTTCTCAGTGTCTATTTCAGCCAGATACCCAGACCGATGGACGCGTGGGCGATGATCCATCGCGCTGCGAGCTGTTGTCTTTCAATGCTGACCAAGTGAGTCCATACTGAAACTTGAATTCAATGGCGCGAGAACGCCTGTCCGACCTGCGGCCTGCTAAGATCTCCTCCAGTCACGATGTCAACTTTGATGAATGGGAGGGCGATATGAAATCTCGTGTCTACTGGAACTGTCTCATGAACGAGACCATCTTGGTTCAGGAGCTGCATCTGCCTCCCAGCGGACTCTCGCGATTGGAAGAAAAGGTTCCCATACCCAAATTCATCGCATTCGAGTCAACGGGCTACCAAGCAACTCGTTACTCTTCGACCAATGTGGTCGACGATTCCTACTTCCAGTACCATTTCCTTGCACAAGTGGCACATCGGATCATATTGACGCGAATCCGCCATTCCTTGTACTTTTATTGTATGTGGGAATACTGCCCCTGACCGCTCGAAACTTTACGTTGTCCTGACACCTTGGGAACCAGCCGATTCGGGAAATATTCCTCAACCAGCTGTCAATGCTGAACTCCATCACCAGCTCGAACAATGGCGCAATAATCTTCCACCGGCCATCCAATTCTCCGATGCTCAGCTTCAACCCTGTTACTCTACCCCCATTAATGATCTCTCTTCCGTTCAGCCTTCACCCTCCTCGACGTCCTCTCCAATCCAGACCTCGTCACGTCCGTCCGACTCCAATCGTCCGTTATCGCCTGCGGTGGCAGTGACCGATGCCATGCTGCGAGGACGTTACATGATTGCCAAGTTCCACATTGGCAGACCATATCTCTACAAGGCCCTTCGCATCCCCCATCTGTTGACAGAAGACGATTATGAACAGATCCGAAGTGGACTCCACAACGCCATGGACTGGCCTGTCACCCAGGGAATCTTTCGAAAAATGAAAAGCTGCATTCCAATCAAGTTTGCATTTTGTTCCCAGTAAGTTGATTTGTTATGAACAATCCCATTAAGGTTTTCATTCCTTGTCGAAGAGTCACCGCTGACGTGCGACCCTCTTCCAACGCGTCGGCAGATTCTTTGGTCAGGTCCTCCTGTTCTTTTGTATCGCACACTCACCCAGTGCGCGGGTACGGGAAACCTTGCCGTCTGGGTGGGAGCGTTGGAATGATGAAATGATGCGATTTTTGGAGGATTGCTCACACACAAGCCCTGCTGTGGCCCGGGATTTGGAGTTGCTGCGCTCATTGTGGCCGGCACAAGACTGAGGTATCTCTCTTTAGCATCGTCGGTTACTTGACGGAGCAACTACGCCTGTTACGTCAGAGATAATACGTCCCGACGAAGTATCGGCAAATGATAACTTGATATGAATACAATCACTGAGATTGTCTCGCTTATTGTTACCCAAAGCTTTCCAGGGGTTTGGCTGAACACTCATCCTTGCTGACTAGCGATCTCTGCAATTTCATTTCAAGGAAGCATTGCATAATTGAGACACTTAGCGAATTAGACCAGCTCGAGGCAGACTCAGAGCGAACAATCCCCTTTATGACCGAAGAATGATCAAGTCTCCAGAGTTCATTTATGTCTCGTCATATGTGCTCAAGAACCCATACATGTAACTCAATGCTCGCGTATACTCAATTGGTAGATCTAGATCGAGATTGACGACTTTGTAATTTGAGCCTTTTAAGCCCTTTGTCAGGGTCATTTCGGTCTATACGCTATCTCATAAGATCATAGAAGAATGCTAGTGATTGTTAGGCGCTTGCGATCGACGTACATTGAGTAGAATTACTTGGTTTTCGATGATGAGACTCTTGCTCTCACCGAGCATAATCGTAGCTCATGCCACGACATTTCAGCCAGAATGTGCGCACAATTTCAATAAATTGTTGGCGTGCACTACGGGCAACAATGAGGGATTCCAAGAAACGAGACTTTTCCTGGGCACTAGGAAGCGAAGATGAAGACCCAGAGTCATTTGCGTTGCGCGACTCTAGCGCCGCCAGGGCATGATGAATAGCTGGGCGGGCTAAACCCTGCTTCTTGAAGAGAAGGCGGCGGAGAACATCGCCTAGGTAGGCCAGATCCGAGCGTGCGCACTGGCCTGAAATCTGGTGAACAAGATTTTGGCTAAGTGGAGAGACGAACTGATTGAGGACTTGATCCAGCGCAATTATCTCCTCGGACGAGGTACCTCGGAGATCAATCAGAGTCACCCAGAAAGCGGCAGCCGAACGAAGAGGCAGCGCCTCGGCTCGAGTCAACGCATGGAGAGCAAAGTGGAGCGGAATGGCAAAGGCGGGGGAAGTCTGATATGCGGAATCGGAGGGCAGAGCAGGGAGTGGATCAGTCAGGGAAAAGAGAAGGGCGTAGTACTTGGGAACGAGCCGGGTATAGAAGTCAATACAAGCGTTGGCAGTCTCGGGATCGTAGAGTTCCGGTTGGTCAAGCATGGACACAAAAAGCTGGGCAACATGGCGCATCAATGCGATTGCTTCATCACGAATGCGCATGGAGTGGGATGAATGTGACGCGAGGAAGGATGAAGCAGTCCCCATGATGACATCAGTACCTGATATTCCAAGCGGGAAACTTTGTATAAAGTCAACCGTCAGAGATGGAGGGAAGACAAAGAGGCCAGAACTCTCGGTATAGCCTGCTTTGAGAATGTCGCATGCCGCGTCGATCATATTATTGTCGACAGGGAAATCAACAATCAGAAGGCGCATGGCCTCCATGATCAGTTGTTGCGCATGAGACCCGGGACCTGAGCTCCAGAATGATGAGCGATGGTCATCATCATTGCGCTGCTCAGCGGTTGAATCGATATTGATCACCTCGTCGGCATCCGACCGGAGACCGCGGCCGATGCTGGCGATGCAACTGAGAATTAAATGGCCGTGTAAGCAAGCAAATTCTTGCCCTGAATTGGCGGCCTCCTCGCGGGCGCGGTTCGCCTCTTGCACGAAGAAGGTTAATATCCGCTCCAAATTTTGGACTTTTTCCTCATCGGAGTCTAGCTTCTGAACAATAGCCGCAATACCTTCGAGGACCTTGGGCATGGTTGATGAGGTCGCAGTCGGCTTAGTACGAAAATGATCCAGCTGATCCAGAAAGACCGGCAGCTCTGCTGTCAATGCACGAGAACAAGATTTCGAAAGAGTGAGGAAGGACCGAGAAGCTGCTTGCGCGCAAGATTCAAAGTTCAGTGACTCAAACAAAACATTGAGAATACCCGGAAGTAGTGGCTTGCGGCGCTCGAAGTATGATTCGTATTTCCCAAATGCATCCACCAAAGTTTGACGGGCCTTTAGAGGAACGTCGTCCGCCCCGCCAGCGGACAGTCTGGAGAATGCATCGCTTCCAAAGATAGCGTCCAAGCACTGGTCTGCATGTCCATTCTCATCCACTGCCTCTGAAAGTCGAGCAAGGCAGAACATGGCCGCTTCAAACCCACGCCAGTCACCCACTTGAAGGCAATTTGTTGCACTCTCCTGGAAGACACTCACGAGCTCAACGCCAAGGATAGGGTAGGCCGAAAGAAGGTAATCGCAAACATCATGACGGAACGCACTGAATTCGCTTCTTTCATCATCGCTCCACTCCGCTTGATCCTCTGCTTCGGGATAGAGCAACTTATTGAACAGGCCAAGTACAACTTGTGCCAGGTGCGTCTTGATCGTTTGCCACTTGGAACCATTGCTATCAACTTCATCTAAAAGTCTTTCCGCAATTTCATTCCAGAACTCCAAAATACGAGGAGTGGCAGGGTCATCAATGACAGCATATCCTGGTGCCTTGAGAATGCCGTGGGCAAGCACCAGGATCTTAGCATGCTCAGGGCTTATCGGCTCATCGAAAAGCTTCAGCTGCAGATGTGACAAGAAAGCTACTAGGAGATCAACAAATGCCATACTCTCCGGGGTTTCATCACCCTCAGCGAGCGAATTGAGATGACTCGTTACAATTGAGTCCGCCAAGATCTGGGAAAGCGACCACATAGAAGCATCGTCAAAGGCTGGACGACGACGGTCAATGACCGAAGTCAGAGTTGATGCCGCAATTTCGTTCAGACCCGGTAACCTCAGAGTCTGGATGACCGTGTGGCCACAGGAAATAGCCAAGGCATGGATATTTTCTCCTTCTGGAAGAGAACGGGATGAGGTCACGCCAAGCCATGCTTTCCACGAGCCCATCGCTTCACTGGCCAGGTTCTGTCGGACTTGATCATCTAACACCCCGGCACCCATCTCTGACATCCGTCCAAGAACGTACTGCACAAGCAAGAAGCCATCTCGCGTGTTGGTCATTGCACGCTTTAGGGCAGGACCCGAAAGGTCCACCGGCTCGTCATCAAGTCGCGAAGTCGTCTCCGCCAACGCAACAGAGAGAAAAAGAAGGGCCATCACTGATTGGGTGTCGAGGGTTGGCAGCAGAGTGCCGCCAAAGTCCACCGTCCGGGCTTGATGCTCGTCAACATAGCCGCCATGTGCCAGACTTGCTGCCACCTGCCACAGGACTCTTTCCACGTGGCATGTGGAATGTCTGAATAGCGTCACCAAGCTAGATGCAAGCTTGCGAATCACCATCGCCTGCTCAGCCTGCGCCACGAGCTCCACACAGTGGGTGATCAACCGCCTCAAGACTTGCGCGCACATTGACTGATCAACCTCTTGACTCGAGACATTCACTTTGACAGTGAATGTCAGCGCACCCATGAATCGATGGTGTGTCGTCGGCCCTGTTAGCAGGGCATCTGCAATTTGCCAGGCATATTCACCTCGTTGAAGATCTTGGAGGCATGCCTGGATCTCATTGATGCGCGCGGGCTGTCTTTGATTGGCGGGCGAGTAAAGCTCAGTGACCAAGGTACGAGCTTCTGAAATCGGGTCTGCAGCTTGACTCCCTGATTCCATGACTACTATGAGCTTGAGAAACAAGCCCGCCCCTTCTGGATCTTTGTCTTCCAAAGCCAAATGAAAAGGATGACAGTCCAGGTCGGGCTGCGATCTGGATCACTTGTTCACCTGAAAGCCAGAGGAAATATTATGTCATCCCTCCAGGACAGTCCGACCAGGTGGGCTGCCGCCAATTGAAAAGGTTAAGTTGGGCGGTGATCCCACCGAGCGAGCCGGACAGTGGATTATCATTTATCCGGCCAACATCACTACAACAGTACAACCTGGTCAATGGGCATGGGAACAGGTTGATTGTCACTTCATGTTCACCTCAAGACGGTCTGCATCGAACCTATGGTGGTAAATACAGTAAGACAGTTGAGATCGCGAATTAAATACTCAGTCTATACTGTAAGCAAAAGCTTCTGAAACGATATACATAACATGACAGGGATCTCGCTGTATCCAGTCTGGAGAACACCTTGCTTGGTGGTGAGTCAGTTCGAGGAAATCGGACACAGGGCTAGATTAGCATTTTGGTGTCAGAAAGGGTCTTGACAGTCGTACTGGACGCGACGGCTGGAGGGAGTGGCCTTCCAACATCGGCATGATAGTAGAACGGCTAGTACCTCATATGCCTCCTAAAATTTATCTGACTCGGGCACTATGAGGATCAGAAGGGTCTCCCTGTATGATGTATCATGGGATGTTTATAGGGTTCGTGTCTCAGGCAGTGGTCGCCTGCCTCACTAAAATCCCGTCTAGATAATCAACCATTTCTTCAACATCTTCAAGCTCACCAACCCATCCCACATACTGATCGGGGCGGATCACTGCAATTGCGCCTCGCTTTCGATCAACCCCCCAACGCTCGTACCCTGTCCCGTCACAGTCTCGATCCCAAGGACACGCATCGTCACACCAGATCTTGTCATACTTCCAGCCGTGGACCGTGTCAAAGGGATGGAAAACATCTGGGAAATCAAAGAACTCAACCTTGGTCCAAGGTCCACTGTGGATGGCAAGAACGTCGAGAGCACAATCGTGTGTGCCAGTAAGTGAAGTATAGCGGTCAAATAGGGACTTTTCACTCCCATGACCTGATGACAGGCGTTTAGCCAACGCCTCGACGCGGCTTCTTTGTGTTGAGGCTCGCATATCACCCGTTAGAGCCACCACCCGGAATCGTCCATCACTTTTCAATATCGCAGTCGTCCATTTGACGTTGCCATCGGCCTGCATTCGAAGCTTGACAGGCGGGAGACGCTCCCCAGGAATAAGATTGCATCCTCCAGATGCAGACGCAGTTGGACCAGAGTCGTCGTGCTTCTTCCAAATGAGAGAACTAGCTCCGTAGAATGACTTGCGCCCATCGGCAAAATCCTCGAAGAACTTAACCACCTTGATCATACTTTGTGCCTTCTCTTCATCCTCACTCTCGGTGAAGAGCCCGGACCAGTGTCGATCAAAGTCAAGAAGCATCTCGGCGAGCCGATGGCGCTCTGGGTCGTAGGTGTTTAGTATCAAAGACTGGGCCACACCCTTGGCGACGAGTGCCACTTTCCACCCGATATTGAATCCGTCTTGCATGCTCATGTTCATCCCGAGACCCACCTTTGGCGAGTGTGTATGGACTGCATCCCCAGCCAGAAAGACGCGGTTGTCCTTGGAAAATGTCGGTGCAATGCGTTGGCCAATCTGATATGCCGCCCACCAGTCGCAGATTTTGAAGTCAAATGTGAAGGGCGCCAGTATGACTTGCACTCGCTGCTTGATCATCTCAAGGGTGATCTTTGAGCGATCATGACGACTTTCTCCCGGAACGTTGGCCTCGACGGCTTGGACTGGCACGTATAGTCGTACCATGTTTCGCTCTCGTGGGATGACGAGAATCGTGCCCGTGGGATGCGTTACCGTCCCCAGACGACGCATATCGGCTAGGAGATACAATAGCATCAGCACATCATTCCGTGCCTCCCGAAAATGTATCTAGGATCACGATTCATTTGAAGAAGATTAACACTCACGGAAGTTGCTGATAGGAACGACATCTATAACACCCCTGGTGTAATACAGTCAGTACGAGCCGCTGCACCGTAGCGATACTATGATTTGGCTTTTCTCACTTACCAGAGATGGTCCGTACTGGAGCCTTCCAATGGTATATTCACTTGCTTCCTGGTCCAGCTGTGGGCTCCGTCACACCCGACAACGTATTTGCACCTCACAATCTCGGTCCTTGTTTCTTTAGCCCGACTTTTCGAAACAAGCTCCTCCCAATCGTCCTGCAAGAGGCTTCCTCGGGCGACTCCGCTTGCCACTTTCTGCGGACCACCCTCCGCGTGTAAACTCGACGGATTTGCCTCCTCGTCGCTCAAGGTCCGCAGCGTCACCGCAATAGGATGGGCGTCTGGATCGGACGCCTTTGCACTATCATACTCAAAGGCTTCGGCAATCACACCTCGTTCAACTTCAAGGTCGGAATGCTCTCGGATGCTATCGAGCAGAAATTGCTCAATGCGACCTTGATTCAGTAGCATGTTGCGGAAGGGTGATTCGTTGACCTTTCGACTGCAGTGCGGTCCTTGTCGGATCAGGTTACCCCTTCCATCAGGTACCTTCGATTCAAGATGTACGATCAGTCTTCAAGCTCATGGGTATCAATAGGACGGGCGGTGCTATACCCAGAAATTGGCTTCAACCGCCACATGGCCTTCCTGCAAAACTCGGTGTTGAAACCCCATACTATCAAAGATCTCTAAAGTGCGGCATCGCAAACCGTCAGCTTGGCCTGTAAACACTTTGGTCCCTCGCTTGTCAACAATGCGTGCGTTGACGCCGCAGCGGGCCATCCAGTATGCGGCCATCAGGCCCGAGGGGCCTGCCCCGATGATAAGCCTGTAATACTGTGTAAGCCTACTATTGCTTCCCGAGGTAACGAACAATTTACTTACACATCGATCTGAGATTCAAGGATGTTCTTGTCGGTGTTCATGACGCCTGTGATGGTGAAACAAAGTGACTAGGTCTTTTCGATTTGCAAATATGCACCTGTCGAACGAAGAGCAACGTGATCATTTATTTGCGCCCTCCGACGATCGCTGGTGCAACCAAATACCTATAAGTAGCCATTGCTTAAGTCAGTGTGACAAAGTCAGAATGACTCTCTATCTCTTCACAGCTGTGAGGCATGTGTTCCACCATATCTCAGGCGAGGGCTCAAGGGCTTGTCCACAGATTTCTGGAACTGCAGGCTGAGTCACATTGCGCGTTAAGGCCGTCTGCTGTGTTCCCTGAACACATCGGGTAGCTTTTCTCGTTGGTCAGAAGAGGGGAGTTCATGAAAAGGTACAGGCATGCCGTGTACCCCAGCCGGGCAGTGTCTCACAATGATCACTGAGCTTGAGACTAGCTGTTGGAGCTTGACAAGGCTACTTGCGATAGCCGAGAAGGATGTAAAAGTCTTGGCCCGACCGAATGCATTCAATGAACAAGTCCCATTTTGATAGTCCGGTCTCTTTGGTTGCTTTGAACTCAAAGGGTATGCGTCGCTTTGGCTCGGGCGAGCAGTCTTACCACAGCGGGAATTCAAATCAGCTCGAGACGACGATGTGCAACACCGATCGAGATGACAAGAACTTGCTTCGAGAAGACAACCCATAGCAAGTTACATTTTGTGCTTGGTTCCAGCAACTGCCCATTAAGTACGAGCCAATGGATGTCGAACAGCCGGCGTTCTTGCTGTACTTTACTCTGAGACCAGGTAGAAGCAAATTTAAAATGGAGCTTGAAGCAATGGATATTCTCTGAAAAGGATGCGCCCAAGCATGCGTCTCGTTGCTGTCAGTGCGAGTTCCACAGGCACACTGTCGTTGACGTCAGCCATTGTACAACGTGATCATCAGACATATTCAGTAACAGGTCGAATGTACCACCTAGAAATTAGCGAGCTATCAAAATCGAGCCCAAGGGACATTTTGCGCGAGGTCTTTCGCAGGTGGCTTTTCTGAAATTCTGCCAAGGTATACCGTACGTGGGTAGAGTGTATTGCCAAAAACCCATCTACACTTCTACCTAGTAGGTACACTCTAGTACTCTAGTACTCTAGTATCTACTATCTACAGCTGCAATATGTCAAATCTCCACTGCATCCGCCAACTTGAACTTACCTACCCACAGTGTCCCCACTTACCGTCTCAGACATGGATCGTTCTCCAGAAACTCGATGAGGGCTCCCTGAGTATGCACCAGGAGGATGTTGACGAGTGACGACAAGATGGAACCGAGATACGCCCATGCAAAGGACCTTTCGTATGGCCAAGGCGACCTGGCCAAGAAGTCAAAGTTTCTTCGAATTCACCACCTGATCCCCACCATCGGAACCGATTTCGAATCTTCTAACCTTCGAGCTGAACAGACAGCACCTTCGCCCGAAACTACCGAGTTAAGTGCATTCATACACTCGGCATCAAAGGCTTTCCCGGTTTTGCCTCGTCTTCTTGGTTTCCAGAAAGGCAAGCAAGGTGACAACGACGTAGTCCCTAGGGGCTTCCTTACCTTTGTTGTTTGGAACAAGGTCATGGGGAACTCCCTCTCCGCTGATCATTTCTCGAGTCTGAGCCTTCAGCCGCGCGATGCCATCCGCCGGAAGTTTCGCCGCGTGTTCGGGGATGGTCCAACTAGATCAACTGGCTAAATCTACCTTTCAAGTCAGTCTCAAACGCTAATCTACCCAAGCAGACACTGCTATCATGCGGGATCTGGCCACGTATAGCAAGCTCAACCAAGTCAATCTACGACGAAGTCACCGAAGTGATGTGAGCCGCTCCACTATCCCATTGTTCCCACCATCGACAGGATAGACTCATGTTTAGTATTTGCAGGAAGATCTCAGGATTCAGGATCTCAGGGCTGCCCTGTCGACCCTAGCGCCTCGTGGTCAAACGAGGATTCCGTCTTCTTCAGACTGGCAAAAGCCTATCCGCGGCCAGACTGGGAGCTTCATGAGGATGACTGAGAGTATTGAGCAGCCTTCAGACAGGGCTGGATCTTGAGCTTGAGAAATGCAATCTTAGTGGGTACTGGTAGTGATGCTTCTATCGTTCAGAGCCTCTTGAACTGTGAGATGGTCTTTGTGGCGCCGGAGTAGCTGTGGCTTGGTCGAATTCTGAAACTAAGCTTATTTTAGAAGCGTGCTAGCACACAAGGACCTACCCAGAACAACTGTGACTCCATGGAGCATCATTGACATCAAGATCGGGATCTCCACCAGCCACACTCCATCTGGAAGATATTCAATGCCCCAGATGTGCACCCGCCCGAGCTACTTAAGCACAGTGGTGGGTCTTGGGCAGAAGGAGATGCACCGCGCTTTGACTTGGGGAGCGAACGAGGATCCAGAGATCGACCATGTGCGATCCCCGAGAATCAACTGATCCCTTGTGCTCCACGGCACTCGGACGATCAGGTCTGGTACAAATTGAGCAGCTGGTCGCACGAGATCATTTCGTGCTTCACTCGTACGATTGCCCGCCGCGCAACATTGCAACATCTCCTGAACCACTACTGTGCCCGTCGTGCCTCTCTCTGACAGGGAACATTCTCTCCGTCTCTGGCGGTCTCGGCCACTGCAGCCTGCTCAGTTGGACTCAGGCCCACGGTGACTAAGCATCCGTGCGGACCCCCCAACCACCTGCAACCTGCAGCCTCCACTGGTGCCCTGACGAAGCCGCCTTTGAGGGTTCCTCTGCTTGGGCAACCATACAGTCGCTGCCGTGCTGCACAGTGACGTGACGCGGCCGGCGCGAGGAGATTAGCCTCCAAAAACTTTCGAGGCGGGCGTCCTTTCTCCTCACCATCAGCCCCAAAATCTCGCTGCGCCCAGGTGATCCCACCACTTTCGGCGACAAACGGGGGGTATCCGTTCACCGGTCTCACCAACATGTTACTGATCCCCGTCCTGGTCGGGCTGTGCGCAACTGCCGCAGCGTCGGTCCTCCCGGTCGAGCAACAGCCATTAGCCGATCCGCGCGACCTGTACAGCACCGATGAGACTGTCAATGGAGCCACTCCGACACCAATAGAATCGATCACCTCGAAACCGCGTGGGCGCTTCCTACACATTACAGGTAAGTGCAATGGATGACATGCCGAGGCGCATGACAGCAAAAACTGGGCCATGGCTAACAAAGTCTTTGGGCGCGGGCGCAGATTTCCATCCCGATCGATACTACAAGGCTGGTTCATTGACTGACGAGAAGGGTGGCACATGCCACCGCGGTAAAGGATCGGCTGGTTATTTTGGCGCAGAAGGCACCGACTGCGATTCACCATTGTCGCTAGTGAACGAGACCTTTCGATGGATCGAGCGGAATCTAAAAAATGAGGTCGATTTCGTTATATGGACGGGCGATTCAGTTCGGCACGATAATGATGAGAAGCACCCGCGCTCCACCCACGAGATCATCGCACTCAACAAGTTCATGGCGCAAAAATGGGTGGACGTCTTCGGAGTGCGCGATAGCGCCAACAGCCCGGCGAATGCGCCAAGACTGTCCGTGCCGGTAATTCCGACGTTCGGCAACAACGACATTCTGCCCCATAACATTTTCCGGAGAGGACCAAACATGTGGACGAAAAAGTATGCCGAAATCTGGCGCAATTTCATCCCAGAGGACCAAAGACACTCCTTCGTGGAAGGTGGGTGGTTCACCGTGGAGGTCATTCCGGGCCAACTCGCGGTCATCAGTCTGAATACCATGTACTTCTTCGACTCCAACAGTGCGGTGGACGGGTGCAATATCGCATCAGAACCAGGCTATGAACACATGGAGTGGCTGCGGGTACAATTGCAGCTGCTGCGTGACCGTGGGATGAAGGCCATTCTAACCGGGCATGTCGCCCCGGCCCGATCGAAGGAGAAGAAGAATTGGGATGAGAGTTGTTGGCAAAAATATACGCTTTGGGTGGATCGCTACCGCGATGTGATCGTGTCCGGTCTATACGGGCATATGAATATTGATCATTTCATTCTGCAAGACAGCCACAAGGTCAAGGTGGACAATCTACTAGAGTCGTCTGTGAATGATGACATCTCTGTCGCGTCGAAGGAGGACTACTTGGTCTCTTTGCGGAGACAATGGTCGGCCCTTCCATCGCCTCCGAAAGGACTCTTTGACAGGCTGCGCGACTCCGAGGCGTCTCCAATCGACGTCTCGAAGAAGAAAGGCAATAAACAGAAAAAGAAGCACAGGAAAGAACGCAAATACTTGCACAAGATTGGAGGTCCTTTCGCCGAACGATACAGTCTTTCCTTAGTGTCACCAAGTATGGTGCCCAACTACTTTCCCACCCTGCGAGTGGTTGAATACAATGTGACTGGAGTCAAACTCTCTTCCCTTGGGGAGCGACATGTTTCCGAAACCGCTGAAACATTCGACCAGATTCCCACACCTGAAGTAGCTCATGCTGACACTTCGCCGGTTGAGGTTGAGAAAAAGAAGAAGAAAAACAAGAACAAAGATAAGGACAAGAAGCCACCCAGTTTCCCGATGCCCGAGCCTCCGTCCTCCTCAGCGCCTCCGGGGCCGGCCTACTCGAACCAACCATTTACTCTGCTCTCTTATACCCAGTACTACGCAAACCTGACTCGACTCAATGCCGAGATCGCCGCCCGGGCCCACAAAGACCCGAGGATCGAATTCGAAGTTGAGTATTCAACATTGGACGAGGGCGCCTGTCAGATGCACGATCTTACAGTTCGGAGCTTCTTGGAGATTGCAACTCGGATCGGCGAAGATGGCGCCGCCGCGTCCGAACAGCTTCCTTTCGCTGGGTCCTCAACTGTTGGACAGATGAAAGAGAAGGTCAACCAAGCGTGGCGCACCTTCCTTTCTCGGGCGTTTACCGGCTTTGTCAATGTGGATAAACTGAACCTACAGCAAGACTCTCAGTGAGTCCTTTACTTTCCTCGGGGTCCTTGGGCTGGAGATGGGCGTTTTTCGATGTTTATACTGCATGTGTGCGGAGCGTTGTCTTTTCTTTCACTTGATTCCCTACTATTTCTTGTAGCGACTTTGCAGACATATTCATATAATGGCCGTTATGATATTTCTACTATACACATCCTTGCATCTCCAAGGTTGAGCATTTTCCTCAATCAATCTGCCTGAGACCCATGTTTGCTGAACATTATCACTCTTGCACTTTTTACAGATTTGCATTTCATTTCTAGGTCGCAATCCACAGTCACACATTGTTGGAACTATACTCACTTTCTGATCACATGCAAAAACGGTTTGAATCTCTTGTACTCCGTTCCCTGCTCTTCCCGCGTGGTGCCCGCAGTCGGAAGAACTCTTGCTCCGAGCCATCGAGGGTTGTTCCAGATGTCATTCTTAGAAACCCATTTCAGCCATTTTGTACGACAGAACTCAGTTTTGAACGAAATCAACGGGTTCCCCCCCTTCCAGTCTCCGATCATGAGCAATGCGCTCTTGGTCACATGGCGGACATCATGCGTGGGACTTCGCAGTCCCGGCGTGTTGTCGCCGGCATCGTTCCGTCAACAGCCTCATCTTCTCCGCATGACGCCATGGAACCTGTCAATTGTTTCTGTGAATCGATTTTGCACTTCGCGACATTGCAAACCTTCTTTAGGAACATTGAATCCTCGAGCTGGGTTCAAATCCCTAAACAACGAATCTCCGATCAACTACATCTACAACCAGCGCAGGACGAAGAGAACGACCGCCGCCGCTAGGTCCTCCGCAAAGTCTACCTCCGAGAGCTCGCTAGGCGGAAAGCCACGCTCAGAAAAACAAATTCGAAGTATCTTTGCGTCAAACACCATCTCTGCTGGTCTCGGAAATAGAACCTTGGCTGTTTTGCAGGCCCGTCGGATTCAGGGAACTCTGGATCTTGACCTACCCACCGATATCTCACACTCTGTACCCCAAACACAATTGGATACTGCCCTCGAATGGCTACGTCAAAACTATCCTCTGGATGAAGATGCGGCGATTCTTGCGCGGATTGACAGGGAGGAAATTGAGGCGGAGCAAAAGCTCGTTCGGCGAGCAGAAGAGCTGGGCCTGTACAAGCCGCAAAGCGGATCCTACGATGCAGAATTGGGCGAAAACAAATCAGTCTACGGCAAGAGCGTACTGAAGGAAGTGCGGGAAAAGAACGAGAAACGACTCCTAGCCGAGAAAGAGCGCAAACGCCAACAATGGCTGGAGGGCGAACAACAGGAACTGGAGCAATTGCGCCGCCAGGTCCAAGGCAACACGGCACTGCAGAAATATCAGGAAGTTGGGCTTACAGAAGGTCTGGCCCTCATCAATCTGATCCAATAAGGTGATATACCACTAACATGAATGCGACAGCTCGGCCTCGTGCGGATCCGAATGAGCGACCATACCTTGCCTGGGTGCAAAAACACCACATTGCGGCGACTGAATTGCCGATCGACTCTGCAGAGCTTACAACTGTATGTACCGTTTTCTTTGTTGGATGAGCTTGCGTTTGGAATGGTCTAACATAGGGGGTTCCAGACCCAACGACTTTTGTCACCCTTCCTTTTCGCTCTTGCAACTCTTGGGCTCTGCTATTATTTTGCGCAAAACTATGAGGCTCCAGCCCGGCGAGATCGCTTATGGCCGGATGTTCCCCCAGCTGCAGCTACCGTAGGAGCCATAATCGGTGCCAATATTGCGGTCACCTTGATGTGGAAATACGTTCCACCGGCATGGAAATTGCTGAATCGCTACTTTGTGATTGTGCCGTTCTATCCCAGAGCCTTGGCAATTCTGGGCAGCACGTTCAGTCATCAGACATGGAGACATGTGGCCACCAACATGATGGTCCTTGGTCTTATGGGAACCAGAGGTTAGTTTCATCTTGTTGTGTTGACCCTCTTTCCAGACCGCACCAAGCTGACCTTCTTTCTTTTTAATTAGTTCACGATGAGCTCGGCCGTGGCAACTTCCTAGCAATCTACATGGCTTCTGGTGCTGTCGGCTCTCTGGTATCGTTGTCCCGCAGTGTGCTCCTAGGTCATTTGGGAATGACTTCTCTGGGAGCCAGTGCTGCTACCAGCGGTGTTGTAGCCGCATGGTGCATGTATCACTTTGAGTATGTGACCACAATTTTTATATACGCCATGACGATCAATCAGAAATGTACTAATCTGATCTCCTGCGTACAGCGACAAAATTACAATGTGGATCCTACCGCGTGAGCTTCGCGAGACGTTCTGGACCCAGGGCTGGATTTTTTTGGCCTGTTTGGTGGCCACGGAGGTTGTCAGTATGGTCACACCCGCGCGCTTTTTAAGAGTCTGGCCCTTGTCACGCCTAACCAAAATGGATCATGCCGCTCATTTGGGCGGTTATTTGAGCGGTGCGGGTTGCGGTTACGCATTGATTCAGCAACGAAGAGCTCGCGAAAGACAGAGAGCACGCGATTCTAGTTGGCTTGACAAGCTCGTTCGATGATTATCTCTCTTACAGAGGGATATATTTAATGGCCGTGTTATGTTCTGAGTTGGAAGACATCAAACATCTGTACGTGTCTGGTCTTTCTCTCAGCTGAGGGGTTTTCATGCCTCGAAGTTGGCTTCTTGTATGGATGGCACATTGTGAACCGTGACCAATATTGTATATTATAATCAAAGAAAGAGAAAATTCCACTTTTTTGAACGGCATTCAACCTAGGAAATGAGCCTTGGGTCAAGCCGGTGAAGCAGTGCAGCTTAGCCTTAAAATCGATACTCGCGCCTGCATGGCGTGTGATATCAGATTGCATCAGGGATGTACATGGACGATACATAGCACATAGTTACTGATGGTAGTCGGATAGTGCATTATTTAGGCTAGTAGTGCGGACCGGCTGTACCTTATGAACATCGACTGCGGTACCCCCGCCGGGAGCAAACGACGGCGCTGCCCGACCTAGGGCTAGGGAGATGGAGATATATCCTACTGCTGGAAAAATTGAAGACGATCGACTCTCGGCCGCCCGAACCCCTGTGAAAAGCAATTTCCAGGCAACGAAAGTTCGAAACTGGAATTTAACGCTTGGCTTGGTCGCTAGCTAGTAGTTCTGGCATACATTGAATAATGGAAGGGAATGGATTGTTCGAATGGGTACCTTGATGGGAATGGGTTTGGAAAGAAGAAGATCCAAATGGACCTGATCAAGGATCGGTATTTAGATATTACATTAATTTATTGACAAGACATGACACACTGTCTAGCGGTGGAAAGTCCTCCAAAAAGCCGCACCACTTTGAATAAGCAATTTTCCCATGACATCCATTAGGTCCACATATACTCACAACCCACTGCGTGATAGATTCACAACTTAGTTGAGAGTGATCTTCAGAACCTTGGCAGGTTCCATGAATTGGCCCAGAACAGGCGCGACCTGACCACCACTGGTGCCGACGTAGACAGTCTTCTCATCGCTCGTGAGACGACAGGAAGTAGCACCGGGCATCTTGGTAGAGAGCTGACCACCGCCGACGAGAGCAATCTGACCGTAGGGAGTGATACGAACGACCGAGTTCTGGGGGTCGGTCGCAACGTATGCGGTGCCATCAGAGGCGACATCGAAGTTATCGGGTAGGAATCCACTGGCAATGGTCTCATAGTCTCCGACTGGCATGGCCTCACTGTCGACCTTTACACGACCAAACTCCATGCGGGTGGTGCTGGAGTAGTAGACGTAGTCATTGAGAGCCTTCAGTCCATTGACCCCAAGGGGGAGAGCAACGCCCTCGGCCGGTCGAAGCTTGGTGTTGTTCAGGGCTACGGAATACTCGCCGGTCTGCGTGTTCATCTTCCATCCCAGACCCACGGGGCTGTCTGCAATCAAGACCAAATGGGACTCGCGACTGAAAGTGGTCATGCCGTTCAGAGCAACGGCTTCGGGGATGGCAGCGATCTCAGAAACCGTGTGCTGCGCATCTGCGCGCTTTGTTTTCACACCAGCGCTGGTGAAATCGATCTTTTGCACGGTGAAAGATCCTGGGGTTGGCTGATAGGTCTTGGAGGAGAAGTTGCCAATCACGACGGCAAACACGTCGTCCTCGATCTCGCTGATTCCGAAACAGCTGGTGACCATGGGGAAGCTGTGAAGCATGGCAGCGTTTCCGTTGGTAGGATCAAGGGTCCAGACCTCGGGGGTATCCAGGCGGGTCAGCAACAGGCTGCCATCGCGGCGCGTCACCAAGTTGGAGATCCATGAGCCATTGTTGGGAAACTGAAATAGAGTCTCGATGGTCACATCAGGCTGCTGATTGCTGTATACGTTGACATTCTGGGAATAGTAAGAGGGCCAGTATGCAAAGGCAGTGGGGAGAGAGGCGACAAGGCCGAGACAAGCTGTTTGAACACGCATTTTTCAGAAGACCCAAGTGTCAGGTGTGAGGAAGGGTAAACGGCGACAATGTCCAGAAAGGGCCGACATGGTCGCATATAAACCAAATGATATACAAACCGACGATCCTTGCTGGCAATGTTGATAGTTGCATTCCATTCTTGGCAACGCGAAGCGGTAGCTCTTGACCAGATACGATCCCTTCTCCTCGCCCCTTGCGCATACGGAGCAGCTCTGTTCGCGCGAATCCAATCAATCTCGATCGTAAACCTGTTTTGTTTGAATTCTATGTCAGATCGTGGAGCCATAGGGCCGGAGTTCAAATTCCAGACGTTGTAAAGCTCCAATGCATGTATAACATGCGCTTGTTCTTCTTGAATGGAGCATAGGCAGTCTCCCCAGGGAAATTTTGTTTTTCGCTCTCTTCGCATTCGCGTCATCCATCTCTAGGCCAGACCCCTAAGACGATCAATTTTCATCTCATCTCCTGCACTGTAAGTTTCATGGGGCCTGGATGATCGAGCAATTTCACCTCGATGTGGAATGTTCCCACTCTACTCGCATGGCCTTCCCGGTAGGAAGACGAGCTCGTGTCTTCTCCATTGGGCCTGAGAGACTGTCCAACAAGGGCGGTGCACAAGGCGGACAATTATGTCTTTGTACGAGTCCATTGGGACTCGTCGCTGACATGCACGAAGCTCTACACCGCAGCCGCTGGAGCTTTTGAATCACATGCATCAGGTCGTACCTGATCTGCGGTCGAATGTATACTACAGTGCATGAGTACAGAGAGTGTGGCCTGGGCCTGCGCGCCCAAATCATTTCACGAGTGTAGGGCAATAGCCACCCACGAAAACGAATATGGTTATGGCTTTAGTGTAGACCATATGTTTCTCGATGCGATGAGCGCGACAGCTGATCAATCGACTCAGCCATCTCAGCTGGTCTCTGTCGATAATCAGTCCCGGGTTGAACTTCATATGAGGGAAGTCGTTGTTCCTAGATTCAGCCTGAGGGAACGGGCGGGCAAGACATTATTGCCTGAGGCAGCCAACCTGTGTTAGCCCGGCAGCAGCAGCTCGGACAGTCATCTTCCTTCCGAGAGAAGCTCTATCAGTTGACCATCTACATCATCGAATCCAATCGTTCCTCCATATACAAACATGTCTCAGCAAAACGGCGATGAACTCGGTCTTGCACAGGTGAGCCATTCCACCTGAGATGGCGGGATTTATGGAGATGGACAAGGGGTACACCTCCTACTATAACCGCATACCATAACACCCGTGCCGCTTCGCCTCTACTGCTGGAGAATTATCTGCATTGCTAACGGTCACGATTGGCATCTTGCCCTTAGGCCCTTGCCGACATCACAAAGTACGATCTTCGCAGGAACTATTTAATCCCAAACCTCGATTCGTAGGGATCATTTGTCTAATTTGAATCGTCCAGAGGCGAACAAACGGCGTCACAGCTGGAAAGAAACCTCAGTGCGATCGAGGGCAAGATGGACGAATTGCTAGCCCTTTTTGAGGCTCAAGCCGCATCGACCCAAGATACTACAAAGAATACGTCTTCCGGAGCTGCCCACGCATCTCAAGATCAGGTCAAGCCTGAGGAGCCGCGCCGTTGAACAGAACCTCCATATGGAACAGACCATCCGATCCCTTCTCCACAACTCCCACCTCCGTGATGATACCGTCGATCAGGGCCGCGGGCGTGACGTCAAAGGATGGGTTCCACACATTGATACCGGGAGCAGCAATGGAGACGGTCTCCAAGGCGACATTGCCATCGACAGCGGGGGCTCCGGCGCGAGGGCCCTTGATGTTGGTCATCTCCGCAGCTGGGCGCTGCTCGATGACGATCTCGTTGCCCGACTTGGTGGCCAGGTCGATGGTGGTGCGAGGTGCGGCGACCAAGAATTTGACGCCGTGATACTTGGCCAGCACCGCAAGACTGTACGTGCCAATCTTGTTGGCCGTGTCTCCGTTGGCGGCCACTCGGTCTGCGCCAACCACAATGGCGTTGACGCCGGCTTTGGGGTCTGCCAGCAGAGCGGCGGCCATGGAATCCGTGATCAGAGTAGCGGGAATCTTATCGTGCACCAATTCAAAGGCGGTTAGGCGGGAGCCTTGATTGTAGGGTCTGGTCTCGGAGCAGTAGGCGTGGCGTAGAACGTTCTTGGAGACGAGCGAGCGTATGACGCCCAGGGCAGTGCCGTAGCCGGACGTGGCGAGCGAGCTACAGCATGAGCGATGATTAGCAAGTCTCAAGGCAGAGGACCTCTTGCTCTCTCTCTCTCCCCCCCCCTCTCATCGAAAACTGTCAAGGACAAGCATACCCTGTGTTGCAGTGCGTCAAGACGGCCACATCAGACACATCCGGTTTCGTCGCATTGGCCATGATCCACTCCGCTCCATGATGTCCAATGCGTTGATTGTCCTCCAAGTCCTTGCCCATCATCTCTTCTGCGCCGCGAATGAAGGCTGACACCACACTCTGGCCTGTCGCTCCGGACTGCTCGGCCTGGGCGGTTGCCACGGCTCCCAGTTTCTGTGCTGCATCGGCCAGGTTCACCGCAGTTGGGCGACTGGTGACCAGATATTCGAGCTTCTTTGCAATCAACGCCCTGGTCTCCTCGGAAGATGCTGGGATCTTCTCTGCGCTTTGAAGAGTATGTAATTCGGAGGCGAGCGCCAACATGGCGACGATCGCAATGGCGGGGGCGCCTCGAACCTTCATGTCCTTGATCGCATTCCACCCATCCTTGGCAGTCCGAATCGGAATGTATTTTTCGACAAAGGGAAGTTGTAGCTGATCCAGGACCTCCAGGTTACCCTGGTTGTATTTGATGGCTTGAAGCATGATTGGCAATGGCGCAGATGGCGTATTGTGCAGTCAGCCCGACGAGTATTTCTTTTTTTTTTTTGTTCCTCTCGTCATCTCCAGCCCCGCGGCGTTCAGAAATGCGCCCCGCCTGGTTGAGCAAGAGTTGAATGCCTGAGGCCGTTGATGCTTCAATTCAATCGAAGTACTGCTCCGTCCGAGAAATCGAACGACCAGAACATTGCTCTTCCCTCGGTGTTGAAAGCGATCTGAACTAGCATCGACGGGTCCATACCGGTGGTCATTTCGTTCTCTCTAGATACTAGGTGTTTTGAGAATCACAACAATTTGCGAAAAGAATGTCAACCTCTGTCCAGTTGTCACCGTCGACCAATTCAACCAGTCCACCGCAGGGTACTAAGGTAGTCTTGACTTCTGATACCGTAAGCTTGCTAGAGATCTTTGATCATTCCCAGGTCGCGATGTTGTAAATATGAGCCAGCTGATTCTCATGAAGAATCAAGAATCTTCACTTTGTTTCGGCTCTCAAGATTGGAAGTGGTTTTATCAATCGGATACTATCGGTCCCCGAGCTTCTGAATATGCTTATATTAAAAAACAGAGCCACGACTCACCCGACATGGGTTTAACATACAGAGTCATTATCAAAGGACATATGCTGCTATGCCATGTACAATCAAGTCGAGTACCGCACATTTCCAACGTCATTGTCATATGATGCCGGTGTTTGTAATCCTGCTAACCGCCATATGCTGTGAATCATCCGTCAATGCATCGCTGTTGGCGAAAACTTGTAAAACTTCAGAATCTACAACCTACCTAGTACCAGTCATTGACAGACACCGTTTCATGATCATTGACTACCAGGTGGTTATGCAAGTAGTGCACGGTAGATTAGATCAAAACTACAGCCCATATGCAGCACCGCACGATCATCCGTCTGCTGTATATGACATTTTGCGCCCTGTGAAGATCGGCCTTGACCCGGTACGGCGCGCGACCTCCAATTGATGGGACGATGATGCGGTCGACAGGTGCCAAAGCAAACTAAGACCATGACTGTTCCTACATGAGTCTGCGCTCGCATACTGCTGCCACCATCAACACCTGCGGTCGTTCGAACTCGTGGTTGAAAACGGCGGGCATATGATGGCGATGAGAAGATCTGCAAAATCTACTGGTGACACCCCGGAGATATTGATTCTAACGATCTTCGCATCGTAGAGCGCAAAGGGGATGATTATGGGGTTTCAGAGGCAAAATGGAATGAAGATTCCGGAGCAATTGGTAGCGTTGAGATTGTGAGCGATCGGAAGGGGTAAGCATTTCAAAGGGGAACTGCTTATATTTCTTAGGATTGCCTCAACAGTATATTATATAAACAAAGTCTTTGTGCACATCAATAAGGGTCGTTTCTCACGTATTAAACTCAGCGGTCGGCACTCGAGAGACGCACCGCAGGTAAACAGGGTGTCAGGATGGCACAGGAATGTTCTCAAATCCCTTTTGCCCAGGCTGACGGTGTTCAACAATGACTTGCTGACTTCGTGTTCCACAGTACCCGCCATTCCCAGCAATTCGTTCAGTCGTCTGAAAAGAACCACCACCGACCTGGTTGGCATCGGGAACCCACACAGTGTTGGTGACCGATTGGCCTGGGACCTCCGCTCGGCGAGGATTGTTCCACGGCAGACCCACGAGATAGTTGCCGATAGCTTGAACCCAAGAGTAAAGACGCTCCCAGCGACGGGTGATGTGAAGCCACGAGAGAGTGCGCTGGTCATACGCGACTCGAATATATGGGTTCATGTAAATGCCGCTTTCGGTGACACCGTCGAGACCGGCTTGAGGGTGCCTGATATCAGCATGGATCAGGCAGCACTCCGAGCCTTCCCAGAATACCTCAGAGGTAGAGCGGAATCGTGCTGGCGCGGTCCCACCGGGCAATGGGTCTTGGAAGTATTTCGCGTCAAAGGCCACCATGCCACCCCAACAGCTCTGGACTCGAACGGCGTCTTTGCCGTGCAGGACATCAGATCGGCTGGCGGACTTGCCCGCACTGGAGAACCATGGGAAGAACGGCAACCCCATCGAGTATCCCTCCAAGTCGCGAGTGGCAAAGGTGTCGTAGAATTTGAAAGGGTTATCAAAGTCGACGGCGCACGCCGCGCGATACTGTGGGTCTCCTGACTCATTGAGGTTCGTAGAGAACAAGAGTTGCAAGGCATCAACCGGATCGTAAAAGATATCATTCAAGTAGAGAAGTTTATCATATCGGGTCTCAGGATGGGTACTCATCGGCTGCAGAGCTCGATTGCGGGTTGCCGCCAGATATTCGATCCGAGGTATGCGCATCTCACCCCCAGGCATTGTCAGAGAAGGAATCGTCTCTAAGTCTATATGCTCCTCGAAAACAATCGACTTGGCGCTGGGGATCTGCCGTTCGAGCTCTCGCAGGGCTGCACCAGCCTCTTCTCCACTGTCATTCTCATAGATACTCACGAAGACGTTCTTCGGACCGAGAAGATCAATGAGTTGCAGCAACTGCGAGCCCCATTGTCCTCGCGCAAGATCTCCCCCGCGATCATAGAGACTTGCAGCGATGAATACTTTCTGATTATGTGGATTTCCCCGGCCCGCGGTATTTCCCTCTAACGCCAATTGTCGCAACGTAGCATAATGTGCCGGTGGACGAGTGTATGAAGGTATGAAAATGGAGGCGAAGGCAACCAAGCCCAAGAGAGCTCCAAGTACTATGTGAAGGCCGAAAAATCGTCGTCGAGCGCAAAAGCGCGGTGTGCAGCTTGCACGGCTGGAGCGAATGAGAACCGGTCGCGCGTGGGATTTCAGTTGTCGATACCCCGACGGTGAAAATAGTCGAGACCACCAGGAAGTTTGGCGTAGTCTGAGCCTCGATGTACCCGGTATTTGAGACTCGAAGTCATCGTCGTCGAGGTTGAAGGTACCGTCCGTGTCGGCCGATGAGCGCGACGCGAGCTCGTACTCATCCGGGTGCAACAGGCGAGCCGACATGACGTAGGAAGGGAGGAACGAGAGGAAATTGGGAGAGCGATCAGTCGAGAAGATGCCGTGGAGCGATTTTCAGCCCATCGCTCGCACGGGGCATTGGAATAGGGACCACATGGGTGTCGTCGAACAAGCGCTCTCCGGATGAGTGAACGATCTCCGCGTCCCCGAAACAGCCCCCAAATTACCGCCTCAGGCACCAAACCAGGAACAGTCTGGACTCTGGACCGGGCGACGAAGGGAGTCGCAAGGGACCCGGTCAACTCGAAGTAATGTATCATAAGTCGCATTGGCTACATTAAGTGTAGGACTGCAGCAGCCTTGGATTTGGATATTGCGCTCTGGGAACTCAAGGTCTGGCCACTAACTCCCTTCCGTCGACACAAAAATGCGATGATGTACCTTGCACGATAATTGAAACGCCATTCAACATGTTCGTCATCAAAAGAGTCCGAAACATTGCATACACACACCATTACCGAGGCCCCAAGCGTTCACATGTTTGCTAGGCTGCAGAGGAAGGTTCTCAGGCCAGCCGGTCTGCTATCTCAGGAAACAATCGTCTTACATAGGTTTAGCTTCCGGCTCTGGCGACCAGAATGGTAGAGAGTCATCGTCAGAGGAGTCTGAAGTGGACGTATCGTCAACTGGGCCTGCCAGTTCCGCTTGCCGCTGTCTCTCGAGAGCTGCTTTCCTCAGATCTGCCATCATTTCTTCAAAAGAGCCCGAAGTTTGGATTCCATTCATGCGCTCGAACAAGCCATTGTTAGGCCGGGATGAGGGAGGCTCATGAGACGGCGGCGATTGATACGATGTAGGCACATCAGAGGGCTCAATAGATGCGCGCACTTGATCCTTGTCGCTGACATTGATTTCAGCGACGCGTGCAGGTGATGTGGAAGAGCTCGTGGACGAGGAGACCGTTTTCTCCCGCGATTGACCCTCTACTTTCGCGGCTGGACCCTTTGCATCTGCGGATTGATGAGGTTCGGTACCCGTCTGTTTCTGAGGCCTCGGGCCTTCTGTCGATCCAGCCGACGTGGTGTCGGCTTTATCATCAATCGACACGTTCTCGGGTTCATCGTGGGGTTTAGTGTGGTACTCTTCGTCATCTGATCCATCGTCTTCCGAGCTTTCCTCGTCCTCTTCATCAGTTGACGTGTCCACGGACGGTTTCGCATCTGTTCCATTGAAGACGCTGCGTTCGACAGCCACACCGTTTGCCTGTGACTTTTTCGAGGGGTTCGCTTCTGAAGCTTCGACTTCGGACTCGATGCTCTCCTGGATACTGTCGTCTCCGTTATCATCAACCTCGGAGCTCGCACCCTCACGGTCCTCGCCCACAATGTGGTCCTCTGGCCTGTATAAAGATCAGTATCTAGAGCCACAGTTTGGGGTGAATGATAAATCGACTGACAACTGCCTGGGAGGAGTTTCCTTGACCTCCTCCTCGACCGGTTCAGCTATCTCTGGAGTCGTTGGCGCTGTTGGACCAGCCAAACCCTCCATCTCCGAAAGATCAGCCTCCTTCGCCGCGTGTGGGGGATCGATCCCGGATTCCTGCTGTTCCGTGAGTTGTTGCGCGAGTTGTTCCTCATCGTCGCTGTCAATAGAGTCCGGCGAGTAGATCGATCGGCGCGTGCGATTTGCGGCTCTAGGCGAGTCTGTTAGTCATAGTTTGAAAATTTATCGAGAGAAAACCTACTTGGCAGCTAGATCAGCTGCGCGCGCCTTGCGCGCTGCAGCCAGCGCACTCTTGCCCTGTCTTGCAGGCTTTAAGGGCTTCGCATTCTTAGCGAACTTGGGCTCCTCCACCACATCCTCTACCTCGTCATCGGCCTCTTTGGCAGATACTTTCTCTTTGCCGTTCGCAAGTGGGAGGGCGGGCCCATTCGTTGCTGGACTTTGCTCAGGAGAAACAGTTGACTTGATCGATCGAGCAATGGGCTTAATGACCTTTGGAAGGATCGGTTCCGTGTCTGACTCATTCACCAGCTCTCTGCTCGGTTGACGACTTCCCCTCGCAACATTTGATGAGCGCTTGGGGGAAGGCATCCTCGAAGGTGTATTGTCCGGGATGGCATTCTGATGGTCTGCAGAGCCCGGATCCGGATCGGTGACCACTCCCGCCGCAGCAAGCACATTCCAGGCGTAGGCAATGCGCTTGCGTGCTGCCCGAATATCCACCCTCAGTTTTCCACGCTGTGTTTTCTCTTTTTTGGGCGATCTCGTAACGAAGCCATCCTGGTCGACGCGCGTGGGCCCACGCGAGACGGGTGCGACTTGGCGCCGCTCCTCCTCGAGCTCTTCGATCCGCTGGTTGTTGCTGACGATTCTCTCCAACAGCTGAATTGCCTTTTTCGTGGTTATATTTGTTGACCCGGACGTTGGCTCTGGCGAGCTCTCGGGCTCCGCTTCGACGTCCCCGCGCAGAGTCGATAATTTGTTCTTGACCTCTGTGAGTCGAAGCTCATCTCGTTTGACACTCTCGTGATACCGATCAAGCTGCTCCCGGGTCCGCAAATTGGACACGGGAGTAGCTGTATATTCAAATTGGCCCGAGGCTGGTGTTTTCACGGGCTCACTGGAGGCAAGTTGTGTCCGACGACGCTTCAATGGCGTCACGGGCGACTTGTCGCGGGGGCGCTTTTGCGCTTTCGTTCGGGAAGTTGCACTGGCCGGTTGCAATGGAGGATCCATGACCGGCAGCAATGGATTATGGAGAGAGAGCAGAACGTGCCGTCGAATGGGTGCAGTTGGCGGGACCTTGCCCCCGGCACGGGGGTAGGGTTCGAGAATTTGGTGCTGTTGGGATTGATTGTGCGACACCACTGACCGGCACACAGGGTAACAGCGACTAATTCAATTGATGTCGCCGTGATAGCCTAGATAATTCGCGTCTTCGGCACCAGTTGAGCAGAAACATGCGGAGATCAGGCGGAGTTCTGTGCCTCCGGCGGACTTTCCTCGTGGAACCATGAAAGTACCCGCTACCTTATTTGCCGGCAGAAAAAACTCCAGAAGATGGTACCTTGAAGGACAGGTTCCTATACTTAATATATGAGAAACATACAAAGCAGAGATAGATAGATTTGTAGGCAGTAGGCGCTGAGGCAGTTTAGGCACTAGGCAATACAGAGCCAATGGTTCCAAGGGGTTCTCTGGTTTAACCGGACAATCGTGACGGTATTTAGACGTTTAATTAGTTGGTGAGCAGAGAGAAGACCGGTCTCTAAAGCGGTGAGTCGTCGCCTGTCACACTGTTGAATCGTTGATACCTGGGTAGAGGTTTGGCACGCCTCGGCACTTGCCTCAAGTTCTCAACTAAAGACTACATTAAACAGACAACACGGACGTTCGGTTCAGAATCGATCAAGGTTCTGTAAGGGTTCTTTGGCACTAATGTGCCCTTTGAAACACTGTATAGATCTCACGTGCATTTCTCCTACCCATTATCAGTGAAGGTCAACAAAGTAAGATTACTACCGGACGCGTACTCCTACCTCCGGTTCAATTATGGATAGCTGCTGAAGACTAGAGGGTCGATGACTTACGCATATTTCGCGTATATCTTTGGAAAATCTACAGTCCTCCACTCATCGATGAACGGGCAATCTTGCCTACCCTACGATGCCGAGTTCATCCAGTCGCATTATCATCCTCACTTCAAAATTATCCAACACACCCTAGTATCCTACATCTGCACGAAACCCGACGAGGCGAGTGCGCATGAGATAGAAAATGGAGAACAGGCGAGAAATGGGTGCAATAAGGTTCTAGTCAAAATGAAGATTGCACGACTGGCCACCTATCATTTACCATTTAAGATGGATATTCCAAGAGTGTTCAGGTAGGTAGGTTCATCGAGAGTTGATGGATATCTTGTAGAAGGAAAAAGAACAAAGTGGGTATCAGATAGCTAGTAAAACGGAGTAATCGAGTAATCGAGGATAATAGGCCGGAATATATTGGCTTTCTGCCTGTGTGGAAATCTGGACAAGAAAGCTGAAAGCCGACGTGCAAAAGCTGGCCGCCGTAAGGAGCGGACGAGCGACATGAATTGAAAACGAAGGAGAAAGTTCGAGGACTAAAAGAAAGTGGAGAAAGCTAGAACGGCTACATCTTCAGACCGTTTTATCAATATCGGCAAGAGTGCCCAATGAGTCAACCGAGGCGTACCGCTGACTCTTGATGAATTTGGGCCAAGTATTGGTCAGGACGAGGTACTTGATGCTGGCCTCCGCATCCTGGAAGGTAGTCGCACCGAACAGCTCAGGTATGTCACCCCAATAATAGATCCGGTGGCGCGTGTCATTGGCAATGCCTTTTTCGGAGCCTTCGGAAACGGCGGGGGAGAGAGGCTCCATGGCAAAGTTATCGTAGGGGGTGACCGGGTCAGCCTCACGCTCGTCGCCGTAAAGAAGATACGCAGCTCGCTCAAAGATGTCCTCGAGGGACTTGAGATCACTGGATGAGATGTTGACTGGAAACTCGGCGTGTCGAACACTTATAAAGTCGACATAGATGCCAAGGGCATGGTTGAAAGCTCGGCGGAGCAGATCTTGAGACTGACCGTCAGGACCAGCAGCAGAGTCCTTCAGCACCTGCGGCAGGGATGTCTTCCATGCCGAAACAGCCATGAGAAACGCGATGTTCTCTCCGGAAAACTCACGTAGCGCTGAGAATTCTAACAACGGAAGTGGGTTGCGCTCCAAAACGTGCTCTAACGCACCCATAGTCAAGATACTGTCGCGCGACCCAGTGGTTTGGATCGATGCATTCATAGACTTCCACCCTGAGTCCGCGGAGCCAACCACGGTTGTATCAGACTTCAATGACGTATTCTCGGAGGAGTTCAATTTGACTTTGGCCTCCCAGCGAGCGATGGAATCGAGTGTTTCCTGTCGAAGCGATTGGTGACGCATGACCTCCCAGCAGGGCAGAAAGACTGTGAAGATTTCAATGATCCAGATGGACAAACAGATCCTGCACGTGAAAAGGAAGCAACATTAGTCAATCGAACCAGATGAATATGAAACCTGTGTGTTTCATCAAGAATACATACCACTGTGGAGGGATAAAGTAATTGTTTACGGGTGCCATTCCTGGAACGTAAAGAGCGATGAGCCACATAGGCGTGGCATGCAGACTATGATGCATTTCCAAGTCAATGATATTGATCTTCTGGATCATTTATGGAAGAGAGATCGTATCTGGGCGATGAATTCACCTTCCAAGAGCGCAGCCAATAGTTTGAACGCGCCAACCTTGAGTGTCGTGGATGTTGCGGGATTTCCACAGTACAATAGGGGCAACAATCCATGACCACACAAACTGCCAGAATACACCTGGCCACCTATTATTTTTTTTGAAAACAAACTTGCGTCAGTATTGATGAGATTGAACAAGGATAGGCAAACAGTCAGCCTGCAATTGGGTGTCTTACCACTCCCAGCCCGAGCCTTGAGCTGCCTTTTGGGCCATGGGACTCCCGTGCACCTCTGTGCCAGGAATCCCCCACGAGCTGTGCCATTTGCGAGATATGAGCCACATCAGAATCGTGAGAAAGACTTGGGCGACCATTGCAGCGCCGACGGTGATGACGATTTTGGTCGTGTATGTGAGGCGGCGGAAGCGGTTGATCAAGCCAGGCTTCAGCTTTGCATCCGGGAGGGTGTCCAGCGGTCGATGTCCTTGAACTGCAAACTTACGCTGCAAACTGGCAACATGAAGAAATCGCGAGTTCGAGGCGTGAAACAGAGCGATGCCGCACGGCAGCCAGGTCCCCATGACCCAGTATTGCGTATCACCCGGCATGATGGCGCCGATCAAGAGGCCAAACTGGCATACCCATCCGAACAAATGAAGCAAAACAATGGACGAAAGCGAGAGTGCAAGGCCCCGAATTCTCAGTGTCGGCATATCCCGGTTCACGATGAGGTAGGCCATGCCAGCGGCAACGAAAGCCGTCCACACGCATCCCCAGACTACCCACCAGATACTAACAGGCGAAAGGTCAAGCTGGGCCTGTGTATCGGCAGTGAGTCCCAATTCGGAACCCATTGTGGACTTTGGGAAAGTGAGGCAAGCGAGAGAGGTACCGAAGGAAAGTGATGGAGTTGGATAGTACTAAGCTCGGCTCGTCAAAATCGACCTCCAGAACCAAGAAGGACGGACTGGTTCATTTAAGCCAGTCAATGACATCCCAAAATATGGGTGTCCGCTCGAGCTATGAGAAGCGGCCTAGCATCGGGCTCCATTTCAGCGACGCTCCATGCGCTGGTTTTTTTTCCCTCGCGAAGGAGATGTGGAACCCTTGCCGACATACATACAGTGTACGTCTGTACGGCAGTAGTGACTCGTGAGTAGCTGCATGCTCAGTTGCTGTGCTCAAATGCGCACGAGGAGAATGCGGCAGACGGGGACCTGCACGTGTCGATCTCTCGATGTATCGCGATGCGGAACCACTCTTCCAAGTCGCCAAGCATCGACGGCGATAGTATGAGAGCGCTAGGAAGCTGTGTTGGGGCCAGATCGGGAGAATGATAGGCGCCACTTGCGGCAGTGGAGCGACCGCGGCCTGATCGATTGGGCTGTTCTCGGCGATTAGCTTCGTTCCTGCAGGACTGAAATTTGTCATGAACCTTGCTTGGCTTCAAAAGTGTGGGCACACATTTCCCCAAAGAGTACAAATCAATGTTTATCAGTCAAGTCCATGAAACGCATGGAGCATCGGTTTGGTTTGACTGCTGTGTCGCTGGCTTTGTTGAGTTCAATGGATACTCGATCGGCAGAGCTATCGATATACCAGGAGAGCTTCCATCTTGGCTTACAAATCGCGTCCTAGCGTGGAGATCAGGTCGCATCTTTTCAACAGCTGGCAATTGATCGTGATGCCGCTCAATACATCTCGAGAGTGTGTGGAGAGTGGAGACACGGCAGACCGACAATCCCAGGATCGCGATGACATCCATGTGCTCTCGAGCACATGTGCCTTAAGTTCTCAACTACCGCCACTGCAGTACTCACGGTACTGGCAAATATGCGCATTGCACAGTCATGGACTAGCCAGAGTCTTGTGATGCCGCGTAGTACGCGGCTTACTTTGTTCGCAGAGTTTGTCCACGACCTCGCCGGAACCCAGAAAATCCGATGTAGGCATATTCTTTCATATTGATACAAGGTGCATGCTCGAATCGAATCAGTTGTAAGTGAGCAGCGAACGGTCGAGATTGTAGAACTCATTGAGTGCTTCAGTCAAACCTCGCCACCTGGATGATGCGCGCAGCCGATGTTAGTAAAGTCCGGCCGCTGAGTCAATCATTACTGCTCTGGCGTTTTTGGAGACCAGCAGAGACTGTGATGTCTCCTCGCTAGAATTCCATGTGTAGCAGAAAGGTCACAAACGTGAAGATCAAAACGTGGAAGATCAGAGGATCCGGGATGTCTTGGACGAGTAAGACCGAGACGACATGATCTGCACATCGGCCAGGCTACTTCGCCCACCCGTGTTGCTTTTAGTGTCAGCGCTGCGATCTTGCACAGATCCCGCGAATATTCCAGGAATCTGGGGGCAGTACTGACCACTGACCACGAACTCGACTGAATCAGTGAATGCACTCCCCGAGTCCTCCCACTGTCTATTCACGACCCACCTGATCGAGAAGACTCGGTGGAGCTAGATTGATGGTGGGGCTCGCCGCTCGTCGTCCTGGAAGCGATTATGGATCCTGAATTTGTTCGATTCATGCCAGCTTTCTTAGCCTAAGAATCAAAGCTTTCATCCCGGGCAGTCCATGGTCTAGCTGGAGGTGACCGTCATTCTTCGGCTTCCGGAGTCACGGCATGGCCGTCAACATGACCGACAAGTGCCAGGAGCCCGAGAATACCTGAATAATCCCTTAAGGGTACTACCTTAGGTACCTTTTAAATTACGTAGTACATACGGTGTAGTTAGCGGTAGGTACGAGGTACTAGTAGGTGCTGGATACATACCTAAATCAGTTTTGAATGGTAGCCGGCGGGGATACCTGATAAATGATCCACATAGCAGATGTATTGGAAGGTAACAGTCTGGAGACAGTACCTACCTATAGGTACCACCAGGTACCTACCTAAGCTGCGCGGTGGATAAGGCATGCCCTGTCATCCATGCTGTGATCACGAAAGGTGGATAATGCGAAGTGCAATAGGGCAAAGGTTGCCCGGTACTTTAAGTTATCAATCCAATAATCTGATAACCTGTGCGACTGCACCAGGTGACCAGGAGTTATTCGAGGCTACGGAAGCGTCTTGAGAGTCTTTTCGAAAGACACAGAGTTGTTTGGTGTAAATTGTGCAGACCAGCAAAGTGCCACGGGGTTTATCTGTGTTGAAAGACCACCGAGCTGGAGGTTGTGTTGTAATGTTCCAAGCTCTACTTGGAGGCCATCCATGATTCATCGATTAAGCTCGGGCTATCGTTATATGATCAAACTGCTGGGAGCTCTACGGACTATTAATACCGACTGGTGGTGTGATTACACCGAGGTGGGAGAGGAATGGACAGACCGTGAGACTGAGATTGCACAATCGAGGCGGTCAGCTTTATCAGCCTGGCCCTTTCAGTATGCCACGCTCACTCCTAAGTTGTCGTCTTCGAAGGTTGGTGATCAGAGTTGTTCCCCATCGTCAGAGCGGAGTAGAGTCAATAGACTACATGGATGGATTCGATGGAAGGCCCCATCTTCAGGCCGAAAGTATTGCCTGAAACGCACCTCACGTGCTCACCGTTTTGGTCCGCTGCGAAAATCGCCGGAATTCGTGGAGGCCTTGGAACTCGCTGGGCAGATCCGCAACAAATCAGAGGACACACCCACTGACCGCCTGGGCCCCGCTGTGTTCTCCCTTCCCCCGGCGTGGCTGCAACTTGCGAGGAGTCTGAGGAACCTCCACCATCCGCATGAACAGCCACAGGTTGGATCTCCGATTTCCGGCAGATTCACGACAGGAGCACAACGTTCCCGGTTGAAGTCCAAAGTGGTATATTGATCCAGGACAGGCCGACTTCCAATGGATCTGGGGTATCGGAACCTGTTGGCACCGGATGGGCGGTCCTTGATCCCTCCAAGTGACTTTCGGTCCCCGCAACTGCCACGGCCTTCGCCGATCGTGAATGACGCTCACAGATCCTCCGAAACGGGTCAGATGAACAAGGTCCCGCCAGTCACCGGCAAACGCCGTGGCGGCTGCCGCAAGGCTTGTAATGAGTGCAAGCAGCAAAAGGTGCGGACACGAATATTTACTTCCAGCAGTGCCGCACAGAGATGTGGCGATGGATGAGTCCGGTGTATCGCCCGGGTCGCGGAGGCCCTCTGATGTGCTTGGCGAGCCGCTCGTCTTGTCGAAGGAGATCTTCGAACATTCGATCGTTGTGGAGAGTATGTACTGACGGACCGGCTTTCGGATGCCACTACAGTTGCGTTGTGATATAGTACAAAATCCTGCCGCGGAATGCTCCCGCTGTCGAAGATTGGGGATCGATTGCAAAGTTGAGCAATCCTTTAAGCGCATTTCCAAACGACGGTAGGTCATTTTAGCGCCACTTGCATCGCGATTCATGCCGTGATTGATCTCATCTAATGCGTCGCAGACGCAATGCGGAAATGGAAAAGGAGATAGCGGATCTCCGTCGCCGTCTGTCAAGCCAGCCAGAGTACCCCCCAGCAAGAGAGAGTCAGGAAGCCGACGATGTGTCCCAGTCATCAGAAGAGGCTTATAGGCATCAAGATTCAGGCGATATGGAGCGCTCAAGGCCAGTCTCCGTCCTGGCCGAACAGCCTCCATCAATGGGAACTCCATTGGCCATGAAAAGAGATGGCTCGATCATGTCACAAGACGAAAATACACCCTGGCGTTTGGAAGACATTACGCTCTCTCGTGCTCGAGTGGCACGATTATTTGAACAGTAAGGAGGACTGACTTAGCTGAGTTGCTCTGTCTACCATGGCTGACTGATGTGGGCAGCTATTTTAATTATTACCATCCATTTCTGCCTCTTCTGAACCTACCCAAACCCCCCGAGGTCTATCTTAGTCGATGTCCTTTATTGGCGTGGACGATCATCTGTGTGGCTTGTCGTCGGTCACCGTCCGATCCGGGTTTGTTGACGGCGCTCTCGGGGCCGTTCAGTCGCTTGTTATGGTCCACCATTACCGGTGTGCCCCAGGATTATCGGGTAGTCAAGGCGCTTTGTGTATTGTGCACTTGGCCTTTGCCTACGACGAGTCAACGAACGGATGCAACATTCATGCTGAGTGGACTCATGATGCAGATTGCGATGCAGCTGGGGATGCATCGGCCTGTGCAAGCGGAAGAATTCACCACGTTTCGGATCGAGGCTCAAGGGGCCGCGCTGAAAGACAGGTTGCACACCTGGGTGATCTGTAATATCGTAGCGCAAAAGTAAGTGATTCCCGGAGACAGGGAGTGCGATGCCTGGGCTTTGTGCTGACCCTGTGCTTTTCTCCAGCGTGGCTACGGGTTATGGACAACCCCCGAGCACCATTCACGATTGGGCTCTTGAGCCTCCGTCATTGAAAGATGCTGACTATCATCTGTCTGAAAATTTGGCGATTCGGCTTCGCATCGAGAAGTTTTGTGACCGGGTCACCAAATCCTTGTACAGTAGCAAGCCCGAACCAGCCGAGTATGTCAGTGCAGAGAAGCTTGTGATTGTGCAGATCCTCGAAAGTGAATTGAGAGACATGGAGGTTCAATTCGGCCAGGAGATGTCAGGTATTATTAATCGAAAGCACCCATCTCATATGCCTCCTTCTAGCAAGACTGGTCTAACACGCGCCGGTGAACCTACTAGCCATCAACATGATCCACCTTCGTGCAGCGGAACTGCACCTCCGGTACTTTGTTTTCCTGAGCTCCAACCCCCGGAGTGATGATTTGACCAAGCTCTTCATTGCAACGACATCTTTTCTAGGTCGTGTACTTGATCTCGAGACCTCGCCTGGCGAATTGATTGGCCACTCGACCAACTACATTCTTCAGATGATTGTGTCCGCTGCCTTTGCTCTCATGAAACTCTTGAAGAGTGACTTTAGCCGCCACATCGACTTCAGTCACGGCAAGCTGTTATTCAATGGGGCGATCTCCGCCATCCGTCGCATCAGTGTCATGGATCACGATCGTCCCATTCGCTTGGCCGATATTCTCGCTCAAATGTGGAATGCCACGAGCCCCGTTGCGGCCGACGAGGATGGGCTACAGCTGAAAGTGCGCTGCCGCATGAGTATGAGCCACGTCTACGATACCGTGTGGCGATGGCGGCAACGGTTTCGACCCGGCAAGACGGTCGAAGAAATTCAAGGTATGTGGAGTGATGCACTCTGTACGTTTTCAAAGACCGAATTCCCACTGACGGCTCCCCTTCTCTTTTGCTTGCCACAGCGGCGGCAGCGGCGGCCAATCAACCTATGTCCACCTCCACCCATGGCATATTGCCGGCTGAGGCTGCGCTGGATAATTCTGCTTTGATGCTTCCGGCCCAGTTCGACGAGAGCGGTGCGTTCTTCAGCGAAGCTGGATTCTCCGAAGTGTTTGATTCTTTGAATTGGGTTTTTGATGGCATTCCCGAGTCCTCATTTGCCGCGCCCATCATGTGAGATGCCCACGGCAATGGATGTCTCTCCAGTAGTCGTGACTGGTCTTTGACTACGTGTACGAGAAAGTTATTTGTACGGATGACATCTGAGGACATCTGAGGTGCAACTGCACAAATTGATCGAATCTGTGCGTGGCCTGCTTGCTTGCATGATCTCGGTTGACCGGCTCGGTGAATCACTGGACCATCAAAGACTGTTTGACATCGAATCGGGAGGGTATGCGAGACGGCATCGATTGACTCGTGTCATCATGGGCTCTGGAAACGCATCATGTAGAATACGATATTGACCATGTGAATGAAGGAAATCGTTACCATCAGCTACACATGCTCCGGTCGGTGTTGAGATTGTGGGATGCCATTAGGTACGGATGAATAAGAAACATACTGATGCATGATGGATCATGCATGTATTACTGCATCGGAACACTTTGAAAACTCAAGCCGAGTGACGTTGGACTCGTCAGGGTATACCAAGTTTGAGCTCAACAGTTACTACAGGTGGGTATTCTCCGAGCCATGATATCGTACATGTCACCGCACATCTCCAGTCCCTGTCAACTCTTTTCCCGAGCCTCTGCCCGTGACGCCGGTCAACTGTACGCGTCGATCTCGCTTGGCGGCTGTGCTGGATTGAAACATCGGCATTGACCGGGTTTTTGCGCTCGGAGTGGACGAGCGTGCAAGTAAATAAGAGATCTCCGCGACCTCCAGCTGCGCCGTCATGGCGTGGCGCTTCGCAATGCGAGCTGAAACTACACCCACCGCCAATCCTTTTCTTGCGGCACTACATTATTGGTCGATCTTCCTACGACCGGCAACCGTGATGGAAAATCAGATATCTTGACTTCCTCTCAGCTTCTCAGCTGAGCAGAGGACTAAGGTGTGGAGGATGTGTATACGGATCCTCAATGGCCGTTCGATCTTCTCCTCTGTAGCTCTCTTCCATATCAGCCATGACATCATTGGATCTTCTGGAGCGAACTACGGTCAGCAAAATCGAGGGCCAGATCTAGATGCTATGCCGATCGCCGAGGATTATATCTTGGACGTGGATTCATCTTGTCGCAAGTCTGTCATTCTCCTGATCTTGTATCGTCAGTGCACAATTCAAGCGGACAATGTGGGTGTGCAAAGGCCTGGCGAATGTGAAGTGCACCTTCAAGAAAATCGGCCTCACGTTTGATCAATCGCTAGGTCTGAAAAACCGTGTCTCGATATAGCCGTTGTAGGCCGTGAGGATTCAGGCAAGTCGAGCGTGGTTAGTAAATATGCTCTCCCTCTTTGACCAAATGAATCATCCCTCGACTCACTCACTGCTTTAGGGCAATTGCTTCTGAGCGCGGGTGAGGTTGATGATGAGACCTGGGACTTCATTACGAATGTAGGTAGTACCAGCTTCGATCTTTTTTAATCTGCGGAACTGATTCCTAATACTCCTCCCCTACCGAAAGAGTTGCCAGGGTTCAGGCAAAGAGTATGCTGAGCTTGCGTGGATTTGCGACACCCTCGAGGACGAGCGCGAAAATGACTGCAGTACCAACATCACCATTCGAACTTTTGAGACCTCCAATTACAAGGTGGTACTTACTGGTTTGTGATACCTACCTACATACCTACCTGCGCTGCTCTCGACCTGAAAAGTCAGCTGAGGATATGGTCCGCAGATCTTCCCGGTCATCGCAAATACGTGTGAAGTCCGCTGTTGTGGGACTCTGCGCAGCTGAGTGCGCCCTTGTCGTGGTCCCAGCGGATGAGGACGAGTTCACCGTGAACTTTGCGAAGGCCGGACAGCTACGCGAACACTGCCTTCTGGCACAGACTTTGGGGGTGACGAGCGTGATCGTCGCGATCAACACAATGGATACCTGCGGCTGGTCTCAGGATTCGTTTGATCAGACAGAGCACGAGATGGAGAGGTTCTTGAGACGTATTGGTTTCCGTGATGACTCATTCACGATTGTTCCTGTCTCGGCGATGCAGAAAGAGAACATCACCACTGCTGTCGAAACAGCATCCTGGTATCATGGTCCAACACTCATCGAGGCCATTGATAGCGTCAAGCGGTCAAAGCCTGTTTGCCGGTTGGGCTCCAGCACCTCGCTTCGGGTTGCTATTCAAGACGTTCGCCAAGTGCCGTCGGCCGGTAAAGTCGCGATTGCCAGAGTGATTTCGGGTACACTGGTCCTGGGGATGTCGGTGACCGTCTTCCCTACCGAGGACACGTTTGAGATTTACTCGCTTGAGTCATTCGGCGAAGCCATCGATCAGGCTCTTCCCGGCATGATAGTGGCCTTTACCCCCAGTGATGATAGCTTAGCGTTACGACGGGGGCACATCATCAGCGCGGCCGAAGAACCTGCGGTGGGTTGCCAATCCTTTGTGGCTCTGTTTTACTCCTCTCATCCGGGAAAGATTCACAATGACTACACGCCCGTAGTTCACTGCGGAACGGCCCGAGTGCCCTGTCGTTTTGAGCTTTTACAGACCCTCAACCCGCGCAATGGGAGAATCGAGGAAGGAGACCCGGAATACGTGCCTAGGCAGGGCGCGGCAATCGTGAAGATGGTGAATCAGAAGCCCATGTACGTCGACAGCCGCCAAGAATCACCTGTGTTTTCCAGGCTGGTCATTCGGGACAACGGACGCACCGTTGGGACCGGTGGTGTGAAATCGGTGGAGCCGAGGGTAGTGGGACGACCAGTGGAAGGCTGGAAGCAGATGTCGCTTTACTTCATGTCAGGCCAGTTCGCAAATATATCCCAACAGGGATGTGTTTCAGTGGGCTATTCATGTTCTTCGTCTTTCATTCTCCATGGTCATTTCCATCAGTTGCGACGAGCTACGACGAGATCCATGCATAAGGTACTTAGAAGTTTCAATGCCGCTCAATCAAGTGGTATTGGTGCTGCCCACGTAAGTCCGGCGTAGATAGAACTTCTTTATCGAAGCCTACTGGACATCGTACATACTCCGATGATCCTTGGAGGATGTATGCCATATGGAGTTCGTGGTCGAATCGCCATTTATCTGGAGGTGGAACCCGAAAGTAGGTAGATAGTAGAACACTACCTGCCATATCTGGTACTGGTAGTAGGCACCTAGTACCCTACTACCTAGCTGGGTAGATACTGTAAACTGTACACTGTACAGTTGTTCCTACCTCCACTACAGTACAACTGTACATAAGGTATGAACAGGTTGCTCCGATCTGGAACAGTCGCGCTCAGATTCGAGTCTCGACGTGGTCCAAGCCGTGAATCATACCAACTCACTAGGTGCCATAAGTGGGGGGCTTTTTGAAGTATACTAAATGTTGGGAGGTGGCTACAATAAATGCGGCATCACCATGTGTGAGAGGGATGAGATGTGAGATTGCAATGGGGGAGAGATTCCATCTAGGCGATGGACTGCGGTGAGTCGGCAGTATCACATGCAAGACAAACCCTCAGGTCCTTTCCCAGTCTTGCTTTGACTGTCAGACTGTGCAAGTTCAGGAGTTGTCATTCTCCACGTTGAAACACCAGCAGGCAGACACTTTTCCCCACCGCTCGACTTGGGCCAGTTTAGGCAAATCCACACCGCCCTAGCCCTCTCCGCCAAGCTTCCACTAAATTACAGCGCAACCCAGTCTCACTAACTAGTACTCGAGTCAAGTTTGCTAACAAATTGATGCGACGACCTTGAAGTGTAGTTGTTGAGTAGTTACTTAGTACTACCTGGTATTACTTATTACGAGCTAGTACTTACCAGGTACTTAGCAAGTCAGTTAGCCAAGGTAGGTAGTATAGGTACCTAAGTATAACTATACGTACTACGTAGCAAGTTACTAGCCCGTAACTTAGTAGTAACTAACTGGAAAATCTCCGTCTTGGCTTTTCCTCTTTCTTTTTGTTTTTTGTGTCCTGCAGCTCCGTTTCTTATTTTATTCTTTATTTCTTTCCTTTTGGGTTGACTCGTGCTGGACCGTGCACCCCTTTTTTTTTTTGGAACATTCGGTCGGCACCTGTCCAAGTGTCCAGTCTGTGAGTCTTCTGGCGCCGACCGAAAGCGTGAAACCTGCCTTCCAAACCTTGAGCCGACAACTCTTCTTCTCCGATTCCTCTTTCTTCATCCCAATCCCGTCTTCCCCCGCCTTCATGTCGCTCACCCTTTCAATGCATCTCTCCGACCGTCAGGTTCGTGACTAACAGAGCGGCCTGGTGCCTGCGTGGTATTCTTCTGTACACAATCAAGAGAAGGATCAAGCCAGATCAGTACCCCCCCAGAAAAGGTCGAAGAAGCCGAGAACCGTCTTGTATCCCCGAATCGAGGAGTGAGGTATTCTTCTCCGCGATCGTCGCCCCTCTCCCATCCACGGCAAATTCCCAAATCCGGTACTCGCGTGCGCTGTTCGGGGGAACCCAGCCGCACCGACCTCAATTTCGTCATTCTTACAAACACTCAACTCTTCAAGTTTGGACTCTTCCTATTGCTGCGCTTAGTCGGGGCATCTTGACCGACCAAAGTCGCGGCGTTCTCGCCATCCGCCGTCCCAAGTCATGTTCTCGTCGCTGGTGCACCGGCTCAATCGTGCCAAGCAGCAGGCGCCGCTGCTGAATCGGATGCATCTGAACTTCATCTTTGTCCACTATTTCTATGTCTTCTCCTTCGTCATCATCGGCTCGATCATCCTCTATGCCGGCGGCAATCTTGCCTATGTCGATGCCCTCTTTCACGCGGCCGGGGCTACCACGCAGAGTGGTCTCAACACGGTCGACTTGAACCAGATGTATCTCTATCAGCAGATTGCCTTGTACTTCATTACCATGATGTGCACCCCGATCTTCATTCACGGTGGACTGGTGTTTGTTCGCTTGTATTGGTTCGAGAAGCGCTTTCAGCATGTGGTGCAGGACGCTCGTGCTTTGCGCTCCACCCGATCACGGATGCGGACGGTCACCAGCGACAAGGACCACCGAGAGACCGACCGGGGTGAACAAGGCATCCGAGGTCGATCCATCGTCGTGCTCCGAAACAACGCCGGGGATGCACGAGGCAATCGACTTCCGAATCCGATGGGGCAACCGGCCGAGTTGCAGACGGAGGAGGAGACAACTGACGGGAACCCGTCGAGTGAAGCAACCAGCCCCGAAGAATCCCGCGAACCGACTGTGGAGCGCCGCTTCGGCCTGGGCAGTCTGCGGGTGCCCTCTCAGTTGAGCCCCGAACATCACATTGCCTTCTTGGAAAAGCAGCGCAAGAACAAAGGCGCCCTCCGAATCCCCAGTCCCCGCGAATATGATCGAGGAGGGCAACCCGAAGCGTTGGAGGACGAAGATGTCAACGAGGAGGACCCGGACGCCAACAAACAAACCACGAGTCCACAATCCCCGCGCCACCGCACACAGACCGAATCCAGTGAGATTGAGCAAGCTGGTCCGTTGGAGGGACCCCATATTACCATCAACGAGCCCGATCTACCGCGCACTCGTACGCGTGGAGATACCTTTGCGCGGCTCGATACCCGCCCCACCATCCACGAAGAAGTCACCAAGGACGGAGATGAAAATGCCCTTGGGCCCAGCAACACTCGTGGCACGTTCCGGGGTATTTTTCGTTCCCTCACACAGGAACGGGAACGGCCGACCCAGCCTTATCTCAGCTGGAATGCGACAGTGGCCCGGAATTCCAACTTTGTCGATCTAACCGAGGAGCAGCGAGACGAGCTGGGTGGCATTGAGTATCGTGCTCTGAAGACGCTGGCTGTGGTCCTCATCACTTACTACGTCGGTTACCATCTGCTCGGGATCATCTGTATCATGCCTTGGATCCTCACCGAGGACTATTGGGGCCAGATCGTGGCCTCGGACGGATTAGGACGACCCTGGTGGGCCATTTTCACGGCGGGCTCGGCGTTCAACGATCTAGGCTTCACGCTGACACCCGACTCCATGGTATCCTTTCAAACCGCAATTTTCCCCTTACTCCTGTTCACTTTCCTCATCATCATTGGCAACACAGGATTCCCATGTATGCTTCGCTTGATGATCTGGGTGATGTCTAAATGTGTCCGTCAAGGTTCGGCCTTGTGGGAAGAGTTGAAATTCCTGCTGGACCACCCCCGCCGATGCTTTACACTTTTGTTCCCCCGAAATGCGTCTTGGTGGCTATTTGCGATTTTGGTTGCGCTCAACGGCATCGATCTGATCTTTTTCATCATCCTGGATGTGAGTCACAACAATATCTCTGTTGATCGCCGCCTTGCCGTGCAAACGACCCGTGACTGACCTCGCATCTTCTTTCTTCCATTAGCTCAATGACCCCACAGTAACAGCTCTGTCTCCCGGAATTCGAGTTGTGGATGGTCTGTTTCAGGCCGCCTCCACTCGTACCGCCGGATTTTCCGTGGTCAGTCTGTCGGCGCTGCATCCTGCCATTCAAGTTTCGTACTTAATCATGATGTACATCTCCGTGTTTCCAATCGCCATTTCCATGCGTCGCACCAACGTGTACGAAGAAATGAGTTTGGGCATCTATGGCTCGGAAGAAGAAAACGACGAGGAAACTCAGACCGCCCCCAGTTATATTGGCGCTCATTTGCGGCGGCAGCTGAGTTTCGATTTGTGGTATGTATTTTTGGGTCTTTTCATCATCACTATCGCCGAAGGCAGTCGTCTTCAGGCCAATGATCTCAACTTTCAAGTGTTCTCGGTACTATTCGAGGTCGTCTCAGCCTACGGTACTGTGGGCCTTTCATTCGGGTATCCCGGAGTCAACACTTCTCTTTCCGGTCAGTTCAACACGGTCTCAAAACTGGTCATCATCGCGATGCAGATTCGTGGCCGTCACCGTGGCCTACCATATTCACTCGACCGGGCCGTGATGCTGCCATCCGACGCTCTCAATCGTCAGGAGGTCGAGGAATCAGAACGCCGCATGAGGCGGCGGACATCCAACTTGAGTGGCGCTGAGTCCTTTAGCCGTCCACGATCGCGTCGATTATCACAGTCTCAGGGAGACAACGGTCTATCGTCAGGGCTGGACTCATACGACTGGGAGACTCATCGCGCTGGGAACGGAGACAGCCTTGTCCACCGCTCATCGACTCTTCGATCGAACCGATGATGCGCGGGTTTGTTTATAGACTCATTTGTGAATACATGTACCTGTATATACGCTAGAATATGTGAATACTTCTGGGCTTCTTTGAATGTCAATCCATAATTGCTTGTCAAGTGTAGATCACACTCATGTTCATTGATCCCCAAAGACTTGGTACAACATTGAGCAATCTCATCCAGACACCACGCCTACCTTGCAAGACTTCCAATTACCAGTCTCGGTGTTTGAGCGTCCAACTTCTGCGCCGGAGTGAAAATTATAAGTATTGGTGGAAGAGTGAGACTCTCTCAAACAGGCATTATCGGAGATCAATCAAGTCTGAAGCTTGGACAATGCCTGATGTCCTACTGGGTCTCAACAAAAACTCGAACTCACAATGCTTTTTGGTTGGCGCACTCGATTCCCGTGGCATTTGATCGCTTCTGGGATCATTCTTCTATAGGACTAGCGCCCGTATATGCGCCCCCCACTTCCCGGCGCATAGAAAGCTTGGCCATGCGGCTTCGAATGGATGTCTCTGTTTCAGTCCATTTTGCAAGGACTGCAGGCTGGATAACTCAACACTTACGTTGCACTAATTGCCAAGACACTAAGACGAGATGATTTTTTTTCGCAGCCAGATACTAAACGAACAGTTCAGGCCAAAGAGATCATCCAGGATGACGTAATAGCCCTCGCTTGGTTGATGGGCACGCTTTTCCCAAATGTGGTACTAAGTCACTGTACCTTCAACGTCCCTTACTGAGCTTATGCTAAGTTGTTATACGGATCGCAGTACCTTACTCACACCGGATATTGCTTGTTTCATATCCACCTCGACCAGCATTGATTGGGCTTGTGTCTGGCCATTGGGTCTGCATTCGCACACAAAGAAATGGTCAGTAGCAGTACGGTGTTCCCAAAGAAGACGCGGGCTTCATCTCGCATCGGCCTTCTGAAAAAGAAGAGCGACAAAATGTGAGGTCACCGTGTCGCAGTGCAACAAACATGGATATTTTCAATTGTCACTAATTTTGCAGCACACGACAAAGCCAGGCCTTTTCACACTCAAGCAGAGCTCGTGGCCTCTATCGACTTGACACTCTAGACTGGACCGTCCCTGGACGCAGGGGTTCTACCTGTTTTCGATCCTCGTACGTACGAGTGACTCCTCAATCCAGCCATCTTATCACATCTGAAAAGAAGCCATCGCACTCTCAAGTCGCGCATCGATGAAAACACCTCAGTCCACCGTTGGCTCCCCGGCAAAAACTCCAACCCGAAACCGGCACTCGAGGCGGCCCGTTCTTAGTGATCGGTCACGTTGGAAGCAACTCTGTATCGCGGGGCTGGTCGTGGCTATTGTCATTGTTGCCACCACAGTCGGTGCGGTGATAGGTGTGCGCGTGAACCGATATCCGGACTATGATTCTTTGAATTACCGACTCAAAGATACTTACCAAGGGACCTCGTTCTTCGATGGATTCAAATACTTCTCTGACACTGATCCGACAAATGGCTTCGTCGTCTACGTAAGCCGCGATGTTACGCAAGACCAAAATCTCACCTACGCAAGTGACCATTCTGCCGTACTGCGTGTGGATGCCACCACTCCACGAGCACTTGCAGGCCGAAAATCAGTCCGTGTCGAGTCGATCGCAACTTATGACACCGGGCTGTTCATATTTGACATCATTCACACTCCCTACGGCTGCGGAACTTGGCCAGCGCTGTGGCTCACCGATGGATACAATTGGCCTCAGAATGGGGAGATTGACGTTCTTGAGTCGACGAACGGGGGCCTGTACGGGAATGAAGTCTCACTGCATACTACAGACGGATGTAGTATGGACGTCAAGCGTAAACAGTCGGGCTCATCAAGTCTGACACAGTGTGGACTCTCTAGCAGTGGGAATTCGGGATGCGGAGTACTGGGAGACTCTTCGACATACGGGCAAGAATTGAACGCAAATGGTGGTGGAGTAAGTCTTTTACCAAAGGACCTTGTTCTTCTCATGCATGTGGCCCCAGCTAATCACATAGTATCACAGGTATATGCACTCGAGCTTCGCGCAGCAGGCATACGAGTCTGGTTCTTCCCTCGGGATACCACGCCTTCGGATATTGCATACTCGAGTCCAACCCCCAATCCCTCACAATGGGGCACTGCTGTTGCAGATTTCCCCAGCACAAAATGCAATATTCATTCACACTTTCGAAATCTGAGTATCATCATCAACATCGCTCTCTGTGGCGATATGGCGGCGCAGCCACTATATTATAAATCCATGTATGATTGTCCCAGCACATGCACAGACTTCGTTGCGAACAATCCGAGCGACTTTCAAGAGGCGTACTGGGAATTTGGGAGCTTCAAGGTTTTTCAGGCCATATGAGACAGGGGATCTTCACTCTAGCTAATGAACCAGATTGCTCTTGCGTTTTTGTGTACGCATACTTTACTGTCAATCATGTGCCTCCGGACAAGCGCCCACGGCTGAAATGCTACATCAAGGTAGGTATGGTACAGGATAGTCTACTTCATCTGCCGATGAAATGATATACTGCTACCATATCTATCTCATTCTGTAGGTGGCAATAGTCTGTAAAATGGAACTTGTCTGCTTCACCCCATGAAGGCCTACATGCAGCATGCTCCGTTGATTCTGAAGAAACACCTCAGTCTTTCCATGCTTGCAGCAACAGTGTTCCTCAACCGTTGACTCAATCAGTGCATCCACGTAGTAAAAGTACCAATTTCCTTAGTGACATTTGAAACTGCCTTGGCCGAAGAGGACATCTACTTATGAAGGAATGTCAACGCCGCAACACACAGCGCATCAATTCCAGCCTTCATGGTGGGCTGAATGACTGGTGCAAAGCGCGCCGAGTGGTTGCTGGAAATGTCCTCCGTTGAATTCACATCTTGGTTAACACGATCCCACAACTCAGGGTCAATTCCGCCAACCAGCCAAAAGCAGCATGGAAGATCTTTGCATCGAGCCAAATTGGAGAAGTCTTCGCTCACGTTGGTTCGAGGTATGTCACCATCAAAGTTTTCACCAAAATGCTGCGTAAACGATGTAGCAAGCTCTGCTGCGAGCTGGGAGTCATTGTCCGTGGGAGGGAACCGCCGCGTCGGTGTGAAGATTGGAGGCCGAGGTGAACCGCTTGCCTGACATTCAGCTTCCACGATGCGCTGGACAGCCGCCAAGATTTGCTGTCGAGTCTCGAGTTTGACTGTTCGAAAATCCAGTCCAATTTCCGCTCGATCGGCAATGATGTTCTCAGCCTGTCCAACATGAAGACTGCCGACGGTGACCACTCCCAGATCGCTGGGATCCACCTCTCTGCTGACGATACCCTGCAGTCGCACCACAATATGCGCCGCCAGAACGGCTGGGTCCACTGTCTGATGTGGTAGAGAGCCGTGCCCTCCGCGGCCAAAGACGGTGATCCTCATACTATCTGCTGCGGCCATGATGGTGCCTGGTCGGCATCCAATTGTACCGGCACGCAGACGCATAACGTGCTGGCCAAAGATATAATCCGGCACCGGAATCTTCGCGTATAGGCCATCGTCCACCATCGCCTGAGCACCACCGCCCCGCTCTTCATTGGGTTGGAAGAGAACGATCAGAGTGCCGCTCCACGCATGCTGTATTCGTGAGAGCATGTCCGCGGCGGCAAGAAGGCAGGTCATATGCATATCATGTCCACAGGCATGCATGACAGGTTGTTCCACGCCTTCAGCGTTGGCCATGGTCACCTCGCTGGCATATGGGAGATCAGTGATCTCCTTGACAGGCAGAGCATCCATGTCAGCTCGCAACATGATGGTTTTGCCGGGACCATTTCGTAAAACCCCCACTACTCCATAGCCGCCGATGTGCTGATGAATTTCAAACTTTTTCAGACCGGCGAGATGAGCGGCGACCTTGTCGGATGTCTGCTGCTCCTGCAATGAGAGTTCTGGGTGGCTGTGAAACCATCTGTAGAGATCCTCGTAAGAAGGAAGATCGAGCGACGCTTCTTTGACTAGCCCTGATGGAATTGCTTTGGACATTTTTGAGGATACGGTGGTGCTAGCAGAGAACTCCCGTCTCGGCGGAGGCGTCTTCTAGACACATTGCGCATGAAGAACCCGAGGCCGAGGCGCTTGGCGGTCGGAAGTGTGCATTTCTCGGCCCCCAAATCTGACGATCAATTCTGGCCGATGGGTATAGGTCGAGTAGTCTGCTAAAATGTGTGTTTAATCGTGGAGAACGGGTGAGATCTCGTCTTGCTGTAAGACTGTGGCCAGGACGGCACGTGAGGTTCACAACGTTGTTAGGTAGCAAGCTACACGATTCGCTTTCCAATCATGACTTCGTACCCAGAAATTATTCCAGCCAGGAGAGCTCTTGACTGGATAGTCTGTTGCGCTATCGCGACACTAGATTGTTCGACGCGAATGAGACAACGCGGCGCTTTTGCAAGGGTTTGGGATCTGACAAAGCCGCTTATCCTAGGTACTAAGTAAATAGGTAGGCTCGAGCTCCGAGACAGCAATAGCACCAGTCATCATGAGTACCCGTCATCATGGCCAACTTTTGTAGGAGATCCGTGTCGTCCTCATATGGGACCATTGAGATCGACATTATCGACTGTCAGACAGAGAGCTGAGGTTAAGACCAGGGAAAAGATACAGGAGCTCAGATCTTCTTCGGGAAGCCCAGTGTGCGAGAGATCAGGGGACACTAGCGAGTCGTGACACCTAAAGAAACATGTTGCAGGCTCTGCTAATCTCACAAAATGGCTTCTTCTTCACTTTATGCGCCCTGCTCCATGAAACATCTCGCATTGCTACCCAGCAGGTCGGCTGTCCTTCTGCGCACTCCTCCAAAAGGCAGACGTAAGGCTTGAGGTCTCGATCTATGTGCCGGCTGATTTGAAGTTTGGTCAAATCGCCTCGAGTGTCATGGAACGGCTCTAGAAGCGGCAGGAGAAGAGGGCTTGCAAAAAGTCTACGACGCTACCTAATGGGATGAATTTACGTGATGCATGTACCGATCAACGGCTATCGACAGCTTGAGCAACCAGCAACATGAGCTCATACCTGTGAAAGTGGGAAGTGGAATCTCCTCGTCTCGACTCACTAGCCGCGATGACTACGGCAGGCATTACTCGGACAAGTTCAGTTGCAAGAGCCCCGTGGAGAATAGTCTCAACCGACTCAATAAAGACATCTGCAACCTACTCGCATCGCTTGAGATCGATCGGGGCGCTGACAAGCTCAGACTACGAACAGTCCACTATCTTCCGCAGTCCTAGGCCAACACCGCACAGATATGTTGGCCGTCAAAACAGGCACAAGTGCCCTGGAATGGCGGAAGACAAGCTCTTTGAGTCGGCATGCCCTCACAAGCACCGTAAAACCCCCCACTTGTATCACTGCGTCGAGGACTCGGACCCTGTTTGCGAAAAGGCGCTTAATTCGTCATGCGCGGGCCTTCGATGCCACAACGAGGGTCTCGTCACGAGGAAACGGTTTCATGTATAACGGCTTTTAGTCAATGATGGCCGTGACGCAGCCTACCGTGCACGTATGAGCCGTCGCGTCGGGAGATATGGCGTTGACGTCGGCAGCGGACCGAGACCGACACCCAAGAGAAAGCCGATGTGATTGAATTCGGGATGGAGGGTGCTGGTACTCTGGGATGAGGTGTCATGTATTGCGGTCAAAGGAGTTTGTGATTACGCTGATACCTGTCACTGAAGCACATGAAGGGATGGCAGAATCCTGCAGCGGCGACAGCAGTAGGTGGCTAGGTGCATCCAAGGGAATCCTAGAACGCCGCAGTTGCACTGACAAATGGTAAGAAGCCTTCCAGAAATCATCCAATTCTTTGAGGAAAGTCTTTCATGCCAACAATGGCGAGTATCGGGGAGATAGCTCAAGAATCGCTTCGGAAAAAACCTCCCATCCAAAGTGCAATGTGTATCAATTAGTCTATAATGCAATGTGTCGCTCAGTCTAGTATATACGGCTGTGACCCTAGCGAGATTGAGAGGCACCTGTTGGAAAAGCTCAGGTATAGCACGGTGACATTCGCCGTATCAGCGAATTTGTTGCAGCAGCGACGATGAGGACAAGCGAAACGGCAGCCTGCTTTTGCGTCTCTTCGAAGGCGCAGATGGGGGCGGCATGACGGGTTGTCTCGCTCTGGTCCCGCCATCGAGATTTGTCTATTTGGGCGGCGCAGCCCTCCAGAAGAGCCAACCCACGGCCGCCACCAATTTGATACCCGCAGCCATCCACAAAGCGGATTGCATGCCCCCGCTGCTCCGACTTAACCAACCTCCAGCAATAGCCCCGATCAGCAAGCAGACCACACCGCCCACCCGCCGATTGCGCTTAACATTGCCGGTGGGCTTGTCGGTGATCTTGGGATCTGAGGCGATATCAAAGTAGACGCTGGTCAAGACCACGGTTGGGATCTCGTTGTAACCCAGAGAACGGCTGCAGGTCATAGCGCCGGCTGATTGGAAGGCCAGCAGGCCGATCGGGATCAGTTCAAGGAACAGAGGTCCTCCCGTGAGACCCATGTCGGTGGATGAGTGGGGAATCAAATCGGCTTGAATGATGGCCACGGCGATGATGATGAGGATGGTTTGAACCATGAAGGAAACGAAGAGGGTTCCTCGACGCAGGGCCCCGACCCGTCGCATCACAGCAGAGAAGATCATGGCCCCGGAGAAGAAGAAGACAATAGAGATGAGAGACTTGAGCCATCCCCACGGCTTGCTGGCGGGTTGATTGGAGGCTCCCAGGCCCAAAAAGATGGTGTTACCTGCATGCGTTACGAGACGCCACAATCAATCAGCGTCCCGTCCGCGGGCGGAGGAGAAGGAGCAGGTTCTCATGGATTGGGAAGACAGGGCGAAAGTCATACCGGTTTGCATGCCCAAGAAACAGGACCAGGCATTATAGGCACTGCTGTCGCACAGGCCAGTCAAGAAACATAGCACAAGACACACCAGATCTGCATTAGTCGGATCCAAGTTCTGCCTCCATCGTTGCGCAAATGTCGACCGTTGCGGTGTCTGCGGTGTTGTGGTGCTGGCCTCGAGATCCGATGCCGGACCTGATTGCGTGCGTTTCTCCATGGCAGAGAATGCGGACTGTCTTTCGACCGAGGCGAGCAATCTAGATGGATTCCAGCTGAGACGTGGGCGAGAAAGAGCGCCGAAGAGGAAGAATATCAGTGGCGTATTGCACTCCCCCGCTGGAACTTGCCGCACAGAAAAACTGTCTGGGCAGGACGCGCGAAGCCAAGAGGGGAGCCGGAGTGATGGAAAAAGGGAATGCGAACGATCGTGCCGGGAATGTTATCACCTTATCACTCGTTGGGGTCGTCTGCTTATCGTGTCTCCAACTTTTCTGCCGGGAAAATCCTTTGCTTTTTCTTATTGTTTCCCTCATCAGGCAGTTCCGCCTACTCCATTGATCCACCAACCTAAACCCCTTGGGGCTTCTCCGCCCGCGGCTTTGCCCGGGGAGCTTGGCGGGTACTGCCGACCCCCGAAAACGCCGTTGGAGTCACGACTCACCAGTTGAATCAGGTATCAAGTGTCAACAGCTCAACTGCAACTTGAGAATCATGCTGCCGCTTAATAGGAAATTTATTCAGATCGGTTTAAAGGACGCGGGTTGGAAGATGACGGGAGTAAGACTTGGAAGTAGGATCTGATAGACCCCCGCCAGTTCCCACTGCTAGCGATCAATGGTCTAAACTTCTAAATAGAATCGCCTACTCGGTGGAGTCGAGGGCAAGTGCCTTTCATTCGATCAGGAATGATGAGTCAAGAAAGATTCCCAATTGCTCAAGGTTGAAGCGCAGAGATCGCTACAATCTACATGGAGTTCTTCATCTCTCGCAGGGCGGCCATCACCTCGACAGGGTCGGTCTTCCCGGTGGCCCTTTGAATCTCAGGGTCCTGTCATTAAACTCTTAGCAATCCGCATCCACTTGAAAGATGAGACATGACGCGAAATTACCTGGACGCGCATGAACACGTTATGGAGCTATAAAAGAAGATGTTAGAAGGGAAGATTGACAAGGAGACCTCGAGAAGCATGGATGTCGGACCTTTTCATCTCCAATAGTAAATTGGCCTTGCGTTTGTTGGTTCGCCTCCGCAAATGCGTGAAGCTTCTTGATAGGATCCGCCTGTGATACCTGCAGACAGAACTTTACGTTGCTCTTGGTATACTCGTGGCCGGGCTAGACAGGTGGGCGTTAGCGCGAGAACCCCTGGGTTCCACGTTCTAAACGAGCGGGATCCGGCAACCTACATAGACCTTGGTATCATCGGGTAACGCAGCCAACGTCTGGTTCAGAGCGCTGTGCATCTGAGCAGCATCACCCTCGAAGAACCGTCCGCAGCCTGAATTGAGTAAGTCAGAGGCTATTGCAGGAATGTCTTCATCCTCGGTGTCAATCAGGGGACATACCGCCGATGAAAAGAGTGTCGCCCGTGAACACGACTCGCTGATCTCCATCCTCCATAAAATAGCAGATACTGTCCTGAGTGTGACACGGAGTGTGCAAAGCCCGGACTGTGATGCGATCTCCAATCTTGAACTCTTCACCATGGGCAGGGGTCTTGGTCACAGACCTGCACTCTTTTCCACCAATTACGGGAAGTTTGCCGAACTCAGATAGCTGGAATATGCATCTTTAGCGCCACATGACCTAGATGTACAAACTCAACGGAGTTCATTCACGAACCATATCGTCGTTGCCCCCGGCATGATCCCAATGGCTGTCATGCGCCGTCAATATCTTGTTCGTATGCAGACAGGTGGAGTAGGCTCACTGGTGCGTGTTCACAATTGCTGTTAGATCAATCTTGTTTGCCGCTAGTTGGGACTTTAGCTCCGGGGCCACCCTGAGGATCCATGTCAGCCTATTTCAGTCTTCAATTGCAGCATCCGGGCCTTTCTTGGTCACGGCTCACGTACTCTGGGGGATTGGCAGGGTCGATAATGACCGATTTCTTGGTAGGTTCATCGGTGACTAGATAGGCATAATTGTTGCCTTTGCCGGTCCCTGCATGGTCGTCTGCGTTTCAGCGGGCTCATCTCGGAGGAAGCTTCGGCTGCCATGACCGGCGGTAAGAAGAGACATACACATGGGAATTGACTGAATATGCATCTTGCGAAGTTGTTGGAAGCGTGGCAATGGGGAGGATAATGTCCGTATAGATCGTGCGAAATTCATCACAGGATGAGATTTGTGGATATGGGGAGGTAGATAAGTGCGGGGAGCTGGATGTCAATCGCGGGTGCTCGGAGGAGCTTACTCGGTATGAGCCTGCCACATTTAAGCGGCCTGTGTTCAATGGTCCATGGCATGCAGCGTCGGCGGAGCGGGTGATGTCATTCGGAGTAATACTTACTCCGACCTGCAGAATGATAACAAGATCCCCTATCGCCCACAGCGGCCTGCTATCGATAAGGCCTCACTACCTGCTTCCAACAGGCAACTTAGTCGTACCTTACCTTCCAAGTTGCGGTACAAGAGAACGACGAATCGATGAGTAGGTAGTTAGTAAAAGCGAGACAACGACCGAACGAGTCTATGAAACGGCGGAGCCAAGTATTCGATTGGACAAAGTGAGATGTATTGAGGTCTGCTGACTGGACATTGGTATTGTACACTGTACATTTGTATTCCGACTTTGGATCTTCCACCCTGAGCTGGAGACGCCCCGAAGACTGATGGCCATATGGATCTTCCAAGCTGCAACCTTGTAGTGCCTGAGGCTATGGAAAGTCACCGCCTGAAGGTACCTGGGCTACATCAAGGATGTGTGTTAGCCGGACGGGCAATTTTCGACTGCCCTTTCTTTTGCCTCGGATCACCAGAGTGCTCTACAACTCGAACCCCAAAAACGTGTAGAGCTGGAGGTTGCCTAGATCCAGGGATATACTTCTTGAATATGCCTAAGGTATCCATGCACAGAATACATCGACACTCAACCCGACCTTGAGACTGCAGGTGGGTCTGACTTGGTGGGAAGTTCCTAGGCAGGCGACTTTGTGAACAAGACATCTATCAAAAGACAATAAGTGTCTTCCTCACGAACACCCGCAGGTGGACGTCGCCGAGCAACCAGGTCCACCTAAAGATATATCTTTTTGGACTCTGGAAATTGCATCATTGCCCAATGCCTACTGCCCACTACCCACTGCCCACTGCCCCGGACGTTCTTGAATCGCTAGTCTCTCTTTGGCTGTACACCGCTATACCCCATAGTGAATGTTGCTTATTGAACATCGCATCATGTCGAGAGTGGACAGAAGACCGTTGAAAGCAGTCAAGGACAGTCGTGATTGCTCGCAGGATGGCGCCATCACGTGGACCCACTGACTGACTCGAGCCAGTCGCCGATCACGAGATTCTCGGGGTCCAACAGGGCTGTTCCGAGCGCCAATGAGCGGGTCTTGGGAGCTCCACCGCTTTGTCGGATCGTCGCCCCCCCCGTTGCGTGATTGCCGACATTTCTTTCCCATCCGACTGATCAGATCCAACATCCTTCATAATCAGTCTGAATTGCCTTCAAAGATTCGCCATTCAGACTGGTTGCGCAATACTCTGACTCAAGCCTAGTCGAGCGATTGACCTCGATCGCACTTTCCAGCAGTGTCATCACCTGTCTGTCGTCCTTCGTTTCTGCAATACTCGCGACTGTGCAAACCTTCCGTGCGGCGTCCCCATCCGCCATCAAGGTCCCTTTAACGACCGCAGCTGCTCTTCTCTGGCAGGTCGACGCATGCACTAAATCAGACTCACTCCTCGCCGGATCCCAATTCACATATTCACTTATATTCGGGAGCGCCTTTCTTTGACCGCAGCCTAGCCCAACCCAAACCAGAGGTTGCGTGACTGGACGTCGCCGACCATACCCAGGAGCTTCTCGAGGCTTGAGCAGCAGCGGCCTGAACCTTGCGCCTCCATTCTTATCTTCCACCGATTGACCCTCGTATCTCGTTCGCACGTGTCAAAATGGACTCATCGGGTCACCCTTCGTCAGCCACGACGAGTCATACTCAACACATTGCGGAGAACGGAGAGAAGGCCGACGCCAACCGTTTGCCGCTCGGCAGCACATCCGACTCCCTGAATGAGTTGGCAAAACAGAACGTTGCGCCCTTTCTGGCCAAATATCACCCACGGCAGTATGCTCCACGACGAGCGGAGGACGGCACGACGACGGTGCCTCGTACAACCAATGCCGGTTATTGTTACCGGCATCAGCCCGACTCCAAGTGCTCTCGGCAGGCGGATGAACAATCAATGCAGCAACTTCAAAGAGTACGTTTTTTTTATATTTTATTTTTGTCATTGTCTCACGCAGTCTGCTCTTGGCTATATCATGCTTATCCCACTTCTAGGAATTAGAGACCCTCCCGCAAAGCGATCAGCAAGGAATCGCTCACGTATGGTCGCTTTTCTCCGCCGCCCCCGCCAAACAACGAAAATTAATGCTGCAAGGCATTTTGGCACAGTGCTGCTTCCCACAGCTGTCCTTCATCTCCGCCAGCGTACGCGAACTCATACGCATCGACTTTCTCACTGCGTTACCTCCCGAGCTCTCCTTCAAAATCCTTCGTTACCTCGATACAGCCTCCCTCTGCCGTGCCGCACAAGTCTCCCATCGATGGAAAGCTCTCGCAGACGACGATGTGGTCTGGCATCGCATGTGTGAACAGCACATCCGCCGAAAATGCAACAAGTGTGGATGGGGGTTACCCTTGCTGGACCGAAAACGACTGCGCGAAGCGAAACGCGAAATCGAGTTACGGGCAACCAACTGGGGCAGTCAACCAGTGAATACCATCGTGGATGGTGCGCCCAATGGGACGTGCTCCGTCGTCGAGCTTCCTCTCGGCGGAAAACGCAAGATAGAAGTTGAAGATGACCAAAGCTGTGCTATGATCAAGCGTCATTGCGTGTCCCCGGCATACAAACCAGAGCCGGATGACGACTACTTCAAGACACGTTACCGACCTTGGAAAGATGTCTACCGCGATCGGTTCGTGGTCGGGCTGAACTGGAAACATCGTCGTTGCTCCGTCAAAGTCTTCAGGGGCCACACTGACAGTGTCATGTGTCTGCAATTCGAAGACAATATCTTGATGACTGGCTCATATGACGCGACAGTCAAGATCTGGGACATGGAAACGGGAGAGGAGCTCCGGACACTTCGAGGTCATACGGCTGGTGTGCGTTGTCTGCAATTCGATGACACCAAGTTGATTACCGGAAGTTTGGACCGCAGTATCCGTGTTTGGAATTGGCGGACGGGGGAGTGCATCTCTCGCTATAACGGGCACTCCGAGGCTGTCATTGCCTTGCATTTCGATGCCACCCTTCTGGCTTCGGCTTCCGTCGATCGAACGGTTAAGATTTGGAATTTCAAAGACAAGTCTATGTTTGTCTTGGCTCACCCGGAGGGCGTTAACGCAGTAAAGATCGATACCCCGTCGCGAACAGTCCTGACAGCTTGTGACGATGGCGCGGCACGCCTGTGGGATCTCGACACGAAGACCTGCATCCGCGTGTTCCAGAATCACATTGGTGCAGTGCAGCAGGTCATTCCCTTGCCACGTGAGATCGAGTTTGAAAGCCACCTGGCAGATTGCGAAATCGATCATGTCAGCACGTCTTCTCAAAATGGAGAGTCGGCCAGCATGCTGTCTCCCACCCTTGAACACAGGTCTCTCGGCATCCATCCGTCCTCTTCCGGGGCTTCCTTCGAACAAGAATCAGGTCGGTTGGATCCTCCCCGCTACATCATGACCAGTGGAGTCGACGCAACCATCCGTCTTTGGGAGACCAATACCGGGCGCTGTCTGCGTACTTTCTTCGGACACCTAGAAGGTATTTGGGCCTTGTCTGCGGACACGCTTCGTATCGCCTCTGGCGGAATGGATCGCATGGTCAAAATTTGGGATCCACGCATCCCAACCTGTCAAGACACGTACGAAGGCCATTCTGCCGCTGTCAACTGCATCGGGTTGAGTGACAGTCGATTCATTACTGGTGGTGATGACTACCAGGTTCGCATGTACGATTTCCGCGCCTAGAGAAAATGACCAGCGATGGATCAGCGATGACTTTTCTCTTATGAATGGTTCTTCAAAGATGGCGGCTCGGAACCATGGGATTTTTTCTGCGTCTATTTTGCGTCCTTATTCGGCTTGATACCCTCGCGCATTGCATTCTACTTGTCCGTCTACATCCATAGTTACAGTTCACTACCTAAGGTAAACACATATTTGGGTGGTGAATACAACAATCACATAATTTATTTCTATCCTCTTTGCCATAGTTCCTGAAGATCCAGGCCGCCCGGTAATGCGCATTTGGAACGAGTCTCCTCCAGCGTTCGTGGTAGACGCTGGTGGCTTTCTCCCGAGACCTCTCCAATCTAGAAGGCCCATGCATGTCCATCCCTCAGTTGTCGTGCGGCCGAGGCTCCTTCGAGAAGGCGGACTATCACGTGTCGATAAGCAGAGCGCTTATCGAGACTTGGCGCGTCCCCTTATCGCTGTTGCATGAACGTCTGGCGTCCACCATTGATTACTTTGTTTGGCAGTCGTCGTCTGCCCTCAATGGCTTTGCCCGTATCGTCAAAGAGCTCGGCATTTCCCTATAGGCGAGGGTCTAATGCCTCGGAGCGAGATTTCTTCGACATTCCCGATGAATCAATATGGGCAATAGTGAAGCGCCGACTTCGTCGACCGCGGACGTGGATTGTCCTACTGGTACTCTTGGCGCTGGTGCATTGGATGCGACGACCTCGCCCCGCCACTGTACCGCTAGGTCATATACACTATGATGAGGTGGACTGGTCGCGGTATGCATACACTCAATATGCGACGAGTGAGACATACCTCTGCAATTGCGTGATGGTATTTGAAGCTTTGCACCGGCTGGGTTCGCGTGCAGATCGCCTCCTGTTCTACCCCAAGGAGTGGGACTTGGTGATCGAGAGCGGCACAGATCGTATCAGTCAGCTGTTGGTTCTGGCTAAAGAAGATTACAATGTCCAGTTGGTCCCTGTCGTCATTGAAGGCATCAAATCGGAGACTGGCGGTGGTGGAGGTAAGTCCGAGTTTACCCATCACGTCGCAAGACCTGTCCTTTCCTACGCTGTGACCTCAATCGATAAGTCCTAACCGGGCATCCTGTGGCATTAGAAGTCTCCGAATCTTCCTGGGATTCAAGCACCGCCAAATTGTACGCCTTTGGCGTGCTTCAGTACGATCGTGTTATTCACCTCGACTCCGACATGATGCTGCTCCAGCCCATGGATGAGCTCTTCTTCCTCCCGCCAACCCCCATTGCCATGCCTCGGGCGTACTGGCTTCTACCTGAGACGCGGACGCTCTCCTCGCTACTCGCCGTCATTGAACCCTCCTACCAAGAATTCACTCTGCTGAAAGATACAATTAAGCCAGTTATTTTCGGTCAGATCAACCTGAACCTGACCAACAAACGCTACGACATGGAGATACTTAACAGTCGCTACGGAGACAGCGCCCTTGTGCTTCCTCACCGACAATACGGACTGATTTCTGGCGAATTTCGCACTAAAGATCACCGGGCATTCCTCGGCAATGACCATGAGCAGTGGGATCCCGATCGCGCAATCTCGCAAGCGAAGTTTGTGCACTTCTCTGACTGGCCCCTTCCGAAGCCCTGGGTTATGTGGACACAAGATCAACTCATTACCCACCAGCCGAATTGCGACGGCGTCCCTGGGACCTCACCACGCGGTGGATGTCGGGATCGAGAGATCTGGAAGCAACTATACGAACAGTTCAGGCGCAGGCGCAGGGTATGTCCGACTCCATGAGGTATATGATCTGGACAAATGAAAATGACGCTAATGATATCGCAGGATGTATGCAAATTATTGAGCTTCCCGGCTGCCGTATGAGAAACATTAGGGAAATGGGCAATTGGTGTGGTGTCCAGGCTCTGCAAAATAATTCCACTCGCACGGCATAGCAGAGCGGCATATGGCAATCTCTCTTCAAGTTGCCTCGTGCGGGTTTTTAGTGGATACTAACGTTCGAGCGAGGCCTTGCTTGGCGCAGGGCTTTGATAAGTGTGTTGCACATCTGTCGATGACGCCTCGTGGTGCTGGTGACTTTGCGGTTCCTCTGGATTGCAGTGTCGGCTTATTCAAGCGTGAGACTTTTATGAAGGCAGGCTGCTGAACTTGATCTAAAATACACGACGCTTCCACCAGATGCGTTCATGATTCGGACATTTTCACTTCGCCGACCTTGTGCTGATTAACAACTTGCGAATCAAGGTTCATGGATTCGTTAATGGTCAGTCTTTTGAAACCCCCGTCAGGCTAAACTCCGACTGTATCTTTGCGCTCGAAATATTTGCTCAGCGGGGGATCGCCGCGCATTCCGTGATCAATTCTTGAAAATGGGCGACCTGAATGATAGTGTCGCGCCTGTGCGTTACTGCCAGATTCATTCGGTTGGCTACGAGATGGACTGATGGGACATGCACGTGATTGCGTATCATCTCCACCATGGTTGCGAGAAGGATGAGATTAACCCGGACTCCTCGGTCCTTGGATACTGTGTGAGTATTTCGAGGAGGAGAAGGAGGAGGAGAATGACCTCAATGGTTCGCTTGATGCTTTCTGTATCTGGCCATTCCGTTCAAGGAGTGTTTAGTATCGCATCAGCTGAGCCCCTCGGACGTCTCAAGCAGAGCCTGACACAGGTTAGTGAGACCTCGTCGCTCTTATACCCGCTTTATTGGAGTACTGTGTCGTGTCAGCTATGAAAGTTTGAGCTTGTCGCTATTTTGAGAGACGATTTTGCGGCGTTGGCCCGACAGACTAAGTGAGAAATGAAAGCCCGCAACCACCGCAGTGGCGGTTCAAGACTTGAAAACACAGCTATAATTGCTTCAAAGTTCGTATGCCAGACAGCTAGAGATCTCTTCTTGCATTGACATTGCTAGACTGCTATTGGCTGACAGAGACTCCCAGCGGTCGACTATCCCAGCTTTCTGCAAGGCCCCAACCATAATTCTCCAGCTTCTTAGAGAGGACCCCATTTGCAACGTGCTTTTGGGAAGTCGGTCCTTTTGCCGTATGCGAGCTTCGCATGCCATCAAGCAATTCATGCTGCAAAGGACGAAGCTCGGCCGTCAAAATCGCCGTCCAGCGGGAAGGGTTGCTTTGACAGACGGCGAGTAAATATTCTCGCGGTAGAAATTGTCTCCGCGATTCCCAGGATGTTGAGGTGATAAGGTGTTCCAACCAAAGATAGAGTCCCTCTACGTGCGCGATTTCATGATCGTCGGCTGATGAAGATAAGACCATCGTGTTCACGAGCTCCTCAGCCATGCAGTGTAGGAATGCAGCACGGGCGTCTGTCACTCTCTGCAGGATGGGGTCCCACTTTTCAAAGGTTGCATCCATGGAGTCTCCCAGGCTACGTGAAGAGTTAGCTAAAGATCCGACGCGTCGTGCTCCACGTTCTTTGATATCATACCTTCTGTTGGGGTCAATCAGAGCATTCAGTTCCAAGAGAGATACTGAAAGGGTGGCCATCGCGGAGTCGACGCTGTCCTTGGAGTCACGGCAAATTCCGATCAAATTGTCAGCAAGCGCGGTCTCCTGATCACGCTTCCGTTTCCTCTGCGTCAGTCTTGCTTTGGAATTCTTCATGAAGCCCTGCAGGCACTGACGCAGTGCGGTGGCTGTCGGTAAATCGGAATGATCGGCCCGTGAAGAACTGCCACTGAGTCCGTCCGGGTCAAGCGTCGTCCAATAGTTGTCCCATAGCCACTCCAAGGAGCGTTGCGTCGCCTTGCGCAAAACAATGAGAGAAGGGGGCTCGCGATGCGTCGCCTCATGTCGCAACTCCACAAATGAAGCCGGAAGACCGAGATCCATGGCCCTTTGAAACATCGTTCTGCGGGGACCTGTGGTTTTGGTGTCTACAAGCCCCGTTACGAACCTAGCGAAGTATTTAGCTTTTGAAACACTGAAGATGCGCCCTTTGGCTTCGACCCGGATTGAGATGGTTGGAAATTCCAAGACCATCATCAACAATGGAACCCCCAAATTTAGTTTGCGTTACAGACGAAGCAGACTTACCGACAAAAGGCTGCCGAGTAGGTGGCTCGAATGGAAAAGATTGAATTCCTTTCCCCGTCATCGTGAAGAATTGCGTCTGTCAACAGAGCAGTAGCCTCCACATGATGGGGGATGTTTCCCCTGAGCTTCCAAGCTGCTACCTGAGCTCGGGATCAGATCAATTTCCTGTGTTGAGAGTCGATCAAAGCATACCTTGGCGCATGCTCGAGAGCGCATGTCCGGCCCCTTGTATGAGTGAGGCGGATAGAACTCATCCCGAACCTCGAGAAGATGAGCACGATCTTTCCATGAGGTGAAATGAACCTTGGCCATTCTGGAAAAATACTACCAGCGTGGAACCTCACTAATTCAATAATCTAAAGTGATCAATAGAGCTCTGTGGAATGCGCGTGCTCTACCTTGGCTTCTCGTCCGAAGGAAATATTCACGGAGCAATGTTGTCCCATACGGAAGGTTCTTCCGACCACGCAACCACCCGCAGGCGGTGAAGTCCGCCTCTCCTACATTTGAGCGCGTCAATGCTATCACATGACAGTGCGGTTCTCTTTCCAGTTGCTCAATAATTAACAGTTTGACAGAGCGCGATGGTCTCACAAGCTGCACTGGTCATTGGAATTGCAAGCTTCAATATTCAATTTTTCTTTAGTACCCTGACTCCGTGGCTGATCATGTCACATTACAGAAGCCCGAGGTAGAAGCCCTAGGACAGGAGCGGGATTTCTCAGAATCGGGCTCGTCAAACAAGCTACAAGTGACTATCAAGGCCAGAGCTCGGACTCCTGCCACTGTCCGCCCGTCCTCTCGACATCACCATCACCCCCAACCAAAGTCCACTTGCGTCGACGAGGGTCGTCTCCGTTGGACAGGTCCAGTTGCTCAACCTCTTCGGGCAGGATCAGAACCAATCTGAAGTTCGCGCGGGCAACAGGATCGTGGAGATCAGAAACTTTCTGCCCAAGGCTCAAGTCAGGGTTACTGAGCTGTTGAGTTCGTGGCTGACCAGGTGGAGGGTTGCGAAAGGAGCCTAGGGAAACCGTTAGCGAAAGTCCAGGATCAGGCTCGCATCGTATATCTGTAAGAGGGGTCACGGCGCTTCGGCTTCACAGGTGTTGAAACTTCCTCGGCGCGACAAGGTGGCGTAGAGAAAACGAAAGGACCGCTCGGCTGCACTTACCGCGCATGGCTGGGGAGTGATTGGCAAAGTACTTCGTAATGGCTTTGTCCCATGTCCATTTCTTGAAGTCCGCCTTTTCATCGCCATGGTAATCGTCTTTGCGACGCAGGGCCTTGAACAATTGTGCTTGGAGATCCGACTCCTTTCCGGACTCTGCAGCTGGAGATCCGATGTAGTATGCCTGCCCTTTGATTCTCCATTGAACCATGACCTCCTTCAACCAGAACATCGCCTCGATGCTGTTCCCCGTCGAATCCAATTGTCTCAGCTTTTCCATTCGAATGTCTGAGGTGAAGGACAAGAGGTCACTTTCAAATAACGGTGGGTTTCCGCCGTCCTCCACTTGTTGATCCATATCCTTCTGTCCGCTCGGATGCAGCTTGAGCTCGGGAAAGAAGCCACGGAAGCCGCATGTGCGGACGCGCGGGACAATACGCTGCTTTGCGTCATACCCGACCGTCGCGACGGTAAAATCGTACTCTTTTTGTTTTTCCAGGTGGGAGCTGATCAGGTCTCGCCATGGGGCGCGGGTTTGACTCAATGGCAAGGCTCGTAGAGACATTGGGGGAATAGGGTCGAAAATGTCTTTTTGTTGGTCTTGGGATGGACACACAGTGTGGCCGGAACGTGGACTGCGAACTTATCGTGGGGGAAGTAGGGACTACTTGAGGATCTCTGTAGCGCATGTGGACAATGATGGCATCAGAGTGCGATGACGAGGCGGTGCTTCCAACCAGGTTTCGGCCAGGAAGGTTGTAACGATCGATCTTAGACCGCTGCCGAGTCGCCGACCCTGTCCGGATCTTTGGATCGGCCCCGATTTGCAGACTCCAGAACAAGATGTCGATCTCGGATCCCGGGGAGGGAAACCCCCGATCGCGACCCGCCTCGCCTGCCAAGCAACATGCGGAGGTCTCGTCTTATACCCCGAGTCCTACTGAACTAGAGTCGGCTTCATGCATTACACATGGGGGAATACTTTGACAATCAGGCTGGGTATTGAGATAGCTTAGTGGTCCGGCGCGTCACACCAGCGTGGTGCGCGCCTACGCACACCACCACCAGTAGTTTAGATAGCACCTCTCACACCAGATTCAAACTCACGATCCCTTTCTCCCCTCTTTTAGGTATACTACGTTTTCTAGTAGCTCCCAGATAGGATATAAGCCCTGCTTAGCGCTAAAAAAGTAAGGTCATTTACATTTCCTCACTATCTAAGTACTAACTTATATAATAACCTCTTTGTTGTACGCTAGTTAGGAAAAGCTTCAGAAGGACTCATAAACTTTTATTCTAACTTGACTGCGTGGTATCAAGAATCTCAAAGGCTGGAGAGGAGAAAAAGAAAAGAGAAGAGGCTACAGTCCATCCTGAGTTTTGAGACGGTGCGCGTGGTGCGCGTGGCACACGTGGTAGGCGTGGCACCCATGTCCCCTATCCTCCCTCTCATCCTGAGTCCGTTCAGTCCTGCCATGTTCACAACACAGTACATCCTAAGTTTTGAGGTGGTGCGCGTTACGCGCGTGGCACACGTGGTAGTTGTGTTCATGTCATCCCATGTCCTGCCTCCTATATCCTATCCTCCCTCTTATCCTGAGATAGTCCAGTCCTATCATATTCGCAACATTGCCCCCTTCTTTAAAGGACCTAGCCCTCCAGGTCTGTTAAATCTCAAATAACCGGTTTATCGTCGTCCTCATGATCTTCGTTCATTTTATCCTTTAGTATAGCTTTAGCCTAATTTTGCAGTCTTTTTAGTGGTCCTTGTGACGGGCCAGAGCCCGGTGGTTGACCATATGCTATGGCCTTCCGGATACCGCCTCGGTAGAAGGGGTCTGAGCGGGGCTCTAGTGGTTCATAACCGAGATAGGATCGACGCTGTTGAGGACCGCGACGGACTCCGATCCTTTCTTCTTTCCTTCCTTAAGATTGTTGAAAACAGCATGTTAGCCTAGTACAATTGAATCAATTCTGCTACAGCCCTTCATAGTCCTAGCTAATCAGGACACTCTCTGTAGAATTATATAACTATTTTAGGTAAATTTTTGAAGTTCCTTACTAGATACTAGTTATCGTTATATTTATAACCTTTCTACTTTACTTAATATGTTAGAGGGTCTGTATCGCAGGACAGAGAACCTGTTGGCTAGGCAGAGAGTCCAAGTCTATGGGGTCTGATTTCAAAGACTGAATCTTGGGAGTCCGGGTAGACTCCATTAGTTCCCACAATATATACATAGAGGTTCCGCGTACCGAGTCCCTATAGCCCCACATGGAGCCCTTGGTGTTGTTACCCTAAGGCGACGCGGGGTCGATACAACAGTGAATCGCCTCGAGTCATCACGTACGACTTGCGCCGTGACAAGCGGGGCGACGGCGAGGCGGAAGTTTCCCTATGGAAGTAAACAGAAAGGGAAACAATCCTTAGGCTCCAACTCACCCACGTGTGGGAAGGCTAAGGCAGCAACACGAACTCAACACGATCACCTGACTTCGTGAACACAAACATTGGTCACGTGACCTTATCCTCGACTTCCTGCCCTTCTTTATCAACTGGCCAACCGACCCACCAGTTGACCACAACTCGCCAGTTCACAGCCTTCCAACCTCCACTCTTTAAGTCCGCGCACGAACTGGTCAACCAGCTCACCAGTTGGTATACTAACCTTTGCTCATGCGTCACAGGCATGTCCTTAACGCTCGGCTCCGGACGGTCACGTGGAGCCTCTGGCCCTCCCGCCTACATGTGTACATGGTTACGTCCGTAGCCATAGTTACTTAGAACCATGTCCCATCTACCTTCTGGATCTCAGGTCAACAAACCTGCTAGTTGGTGATGTGCCCCTTGTCTATGTGTCACGGGCTTTTGTAATGTCGAGGCTACAGGGAGGCCGGCTATAAGGTTATCGATGCCATAATTGTCATACGTAGAATGATGCGCTTTGTTGGTTAAGAAATTTGAATTCCAAATTGTTGTTTTGATTTGGCTGTTCGGCTCGGTAGTCTGGTTGACAGTTCGGTGTGGATCTGCGTTAGTCCTGGCCGCTATATGCTAGAGGGTCCTGCCGGTTTGCTCTCTCCTTCCGCTTTCATCTTCTTCGCTTCGTCAAGATCAGACGCGCGCGGCAAACAGTCACCAAACCAGACCGTGCTCTATGAGGTGTACATTACTGCCCAATTAGTAGGATCTCGACGATCAAAGTCTCTTTTTCTTCTTCTTCTCCTTTATTTATATTGCTACCCTATCGTCCCCTCCATTCGAGAATCCCCGGGACCTCAGGCAGAAACCAGACGCGTGATGGAAGCGTCCAAGCGCATTTTTCATCTGTTCCCCCAGCTGCCAGCTGAGCTACGGCTGGCGATCTGGCGGGAATGCCTTCCACGCCGGGTTTCCGAGCTAGACTGTCCACTCCCGGACGAGGTCTATGATTGGATCGAACCGGTCCCGTGCGACCTGACGCACACGTCGTTAGCAAATCGATGTCGGCCTATGATCGCTCTAGTTTGCCGCGAGGCACGAGCAGTGGTCTTCGAGACAGGGTTGCCGATTATCGAGACTGATGACTTTCTAGTTCCCGACGAATGTGACTGGACAGGCTTTAACGAGCTGGAGCAGTGGATCGACCCTACACGAGACTTGTCACATCTGAACTACTGCCCCGGTTACGAATATCAGTACTGCGTTGACGGAAACCCCCTCTTCGATCTTGTTTGGCAGGCTAGCTGGGTACATCGTGGTGGCTCGCTTCGCCTACCACTATTTAAGTACTATGACACGAGCGACCTACAACTCTTACAGAGACGACCTAGCTGGGTTGTTGTGATGCGGGTGTTGGTGGTACACGCGAGCCGGAGAGTCGGGGCGTCGTCGGGCTTGTTCGGGCTCTTGGGGGACGCGCCCGTGCAAGTGGTCGATGTAAATGACCAAGCGAGAGTGACGGCCCTTTTCGACTTAGCGGAGGGATGTGAACGTGAAGGCAACATCAGGGTCCGTCAGACGTTCTACAGAGAAAGTCCAGAGGCTCTTTCGCGGGAGTTACATGACCTCGTGGTCAAGCGATTCGGCTCCCAACAAAAAGCGCCAAAAATGCATCCAGCACTTATGTTTCGACTTTGTACCAAAATGTGCAATCATTCGGGTTCAGCAGATGCTGAACGTTGTCCTTGAACTTGCGAAATAAATAATGATGATGGAAAAGACACAGACGAAGAGGAAGAGAAATAGAAATCTTGAGAGAAAATATGGCCAAGGGCGGGAAGGGCATAATGAAAGTGTAATCTCACCAAACTTCAGATGTTCGATGCTAACCTGCTACCTGAGGGAACGTGTAAGTGAAAATAAACCTGAATGTTATGAGACTCGAACATCGGATTTGCAGGAGCCTGAGTTTGCGGCAGGGGTATAGAGCCATGAGGGAATCTGAGTATATCTATAGAACACAACTTTGAGGATCCAAACTCATGATCTTCTAAGAGTACTCCAGCCGCTAGGTATGTGATGGATTATAACAAAATTCGAAATCCGAACAGGAAGAGGAGATCAGCACGTCGAATCCCCCATAATACGACCCTCATTCCTCTGGCTGCTTGTAATGGCAGCATAGTGGGACTTCCCCTTTTGGTGTTGAGTTTGATACGTGGCGATGAATGAGATCAGATCTTTCTTCATCGTGGCCATGTCGATAGTGTTCTTCTTGAGTGTGGCTTCAGTATCGATCTGTGTCAACTTGGTACCATCTGGCCCGTCTACGGTTTTCGTTTCCCACGTCTAATCATAATGAAGTCAGTCGCTGATTAAATCGCAAGAGGAAGATTCAATAGGAATTCCATACGATTTTAGTCTGTGCTTTGAACCAGGAGTTCAGATCACGAAGAAACCCAGCTGTCTGATCCTCGAATCGTATGTTTATGACCGGCTTGAGGCTCTCCCGAAGCCGATCCAGCTGTAGCTCTATTGCCGCAGGGTTTTTCGCTCGCAAAGCTTGCACTCGGTCTGTGAGCGCTCAGAAGAATTTATCGTATGTTGAGACTGCGTTGCCTGTCCATTTACTGGGGTAAACGAGCGATGGTTTGAATTGTCTGGTGAATCCAGTCTCTGCGAGTTTCCGGGCGGTGCTTTCGACGTCCGGATTGAGATTCTTTCCCACGCCGGTGTTTCCTTTCCATGCTGAACTCTTTTTTCTTTTATTCGCGGAGACATATTGGGTATACTGCACGAATTCATCGAAATAGAAGGTTCCGTCAGGTGCTGATCCTTTGAGCTCAGGGACTATCTCCGTCTTTCCGGGTCCGCTGACAATGACATCCATGCGATACATATACCAAAGTGTCAAGGCCTAGATATTCGGAATGTCAGCACCCACTATTCCCGGGTTCACGGACGCGTCGAACCGTATATGGTGCCGAGTTGACACTCCCGAGCACGCCCGCACTGAGGAAAAGGAGAATCGTGCACAAAAATCGTAGATTCATGGTAAAGAGAAGGAAATTCGTGTCCCGTTGCCAAGGCAGCAAAGAATAATTGGGTCAAGAAAAACGCGATCCAGCACATCAGGGCTTTTAGGGGCTTTTAGCCTTTAGGGCTTTTAGGGTTAGGGGTTTAGGGGTTAGGGGTTAGGGTTTTTAGGGTTAG